>VDFB02271358.1:734030323-734147806 GCA_007258455.2 Sequoia sempervirens | reverse complement strand
GTTGAAAAACTATGTCTCTCAAACATCGGGCCTTGAGACTTCTCCATCCCTCATATCCTTTATTGCCATCAGGTTTTTAAAGATTGGGCATTAGATCATAAGCATACTATTTTTTATAAATTTAAGAAAGAGTATGAAGGAAGAGTGACACCCAATGAATGAAATAAACCATTGTAAGTAGAGCTTGCCAAAAGGAATTATTTTTTCCTACCAAAAGGAAGTAAGAGATAACATATAAAGTTGATCCACAATGTCAGAATATTCAAGAATTGGTCAAATTTTGTAAGCATCCATCAAGGGTCAAGCTTCAACAGAAAATCCTAAAGCTTTGAGAAGAAGAGGAATTTCAAGGAAGAATAATTTTGGGCATTGGGCATCAAGAGAATGTCTCACATCATACCTTAATAAAAAGGTAAGAGATAAGAGGGAAGCTTGATCCATGATCCCCAGAAGACCAAAACTTACTCATCTTTCAAAGATATTTTCAATAATTATGGGTTAGAGAGAATGGTTACATCTTAATATTAACAAAGCTAAGGAGTAAAAGGAAAGGTCAATCCCTGATCCCCGAAAGATCGACAATTAGTCAATTTTCTACTTTCTTATGCAATATAAAGTGGTGGACCTCTAGACCAACTCAAATTGATCAAATATCAACAATGGATAATGCCATGAAACCCTATTCAACCTATCCAACATCAACTCACCCTCAATGCCAAGAAACCTTCCAAACTAAAAATAAAAAAGGCATAAATTTTCAAAGAAACCTCATACCCATGAACTTAGATTATTTTTGGATACCCATTATGGCCTATTCAAACATAACAAAAGTTCTTAAGAACTCATTTCATAAAGTATAGGAGTTCTATGAATAGCCCCTCTTGAACTATGCCTAAATCGGTCCAATTTACAAAGCAACTACCCTTCAATCATGCAATATTCACTCAAAACCTAAAAAAAAAGATAAATATGTCATAAAACATCTAAATCAATGGCTTCTTGAGTTAGTCATGCATTTTAAAACCCCAAAACTAAAAACCCTAATTTTTTCTTGCAAATTAGGAGGGTTTAATGAAAATGACATCTCCACACCTCACACAACCTTGCAACCACTTGGAATGCATTCCATAAGACCTGAACGTGCCCAAAACACCTACACATGGCCAACCATAACATTAATTGACTGAAACTCAACTTCTACACCTTCATTTGCATTAAAAATGCACAAAAAATCAACTAGGATATCTCCTTAAAAAGTCAAAAACGACCACCTATGCTTCCTAAACTCACACACATATAATTTAAATCATATCAGATCATTCCACCGAGTTACAATGGCATACAATGGCTAGAATGGTCAAAAACTACATTTTAGACTTTCAAACCGTCCTTTAATGGCTTTGCACAGGCAATTTTAATCAAATCTCAATAAAACCCTCTAAACTCAATGAAAATCCTTAAAAATGGATTCAAATGAGAGTAGAAACAATATAATAACTCTCCATAGTCATTTCATACCATGAGAACCCTTTTACAACTTGTACCAATGCAAGAAAGTTTTGAAAATTGTGTAAAAATGTGAGAAACAGTAGATTTCTTTCTTGAATTCTTCAAATCTTACATCATTCCCCACTTGAACGTGTGAAATGGATTATTTAAAGCCCAAAAATCCCTTCCAATGACAAAACTTCCATAACTACCCCTTAAACTACCAAAGACCCTTCATATTCCATATGTTGCAATTTTTCAATATTTTCCTTATTTTGAGCCATTTACACAAAAGACTCAAACATTACATCAAAATGGTCTACTAGAACTTATTAAATACCCCATGACTCAAATTACCCTACTGACCTTATTGAACCTAACCAAGGTGTTGGTTCTCCTACACCACTCTCAAAAGGATGGATCAAGAATTAGGGTCAAAAGGGCGGCTTAATGCTTATGAGGAAAGGCAGAAGAGGTAAAGAGGAAGTTTGATCCTCAAAGTATAAAACATCATGTTCACTTAGTTTTTTTTATTATTGAGACTTTGGTGCCATGCATCAAGAAGATTGATTACCTCTTCTCATAGAAAAGGTAATAGGTAAATGGGAAGGTCGATCCCCAATCCCTGAAATATTGACACTTAATTGATTTTTCAAAGAAAAGGATCAAGACTCGATAGGATTGAGGGAAAAGGATGGGACAAAGGGTAGGGTTAGGACTGATGGGAGAAACCTAAAATTCTTAGTAAAATGATGAAAATGAAGGGAAAAGAGGAAGAATATCATGAGCGAAAAAGGTCCAAGCATGTAAGGATGTAGGAAAGCAAGAACCTGAAAGCCTGAAACAGTAACACTTGGAAACTTTTGGTGCTTGGAAATGCATCTTCTCTTTCCTATAACTTGGCAAGGGGATTTTTCAACTTACATAAGGTCTTGAGAATGATGCACTATTAAGATATCTCAAATTAGTTATAATTGATGGGCATCATAAGGGGGATGGCACAAGTTGTAAATAGTGCCACCAAGTATGAAGCATTTATTTTTTCCATTTGTATAAAATATAGATTTCTTTCAGAAAGAATATGATTTAGATAAAGATGTGAATAATTTTTAAATTCCTTGATGTTCCATGTCATAATTTATTATTTGGGGATTAAAAAAGATAATAATTTGTAATTCAATTTAGAGCTATGATTTTTGGATCAATATTTTTGGTTCATTCATATTTTTTGATAATTTTGTTGATTATCAAATTTGTGAGTAATTGGTAACTCTTTAGGAAATTATTTTTGTATGTTTCCTAAAATTTTAATGTATTTTTACTAATTTTATTCAAATTTATGTAGAAATGGAGATAGTTAAGGGATTTTTGAGAACTCCTAACACTTCTTCTGTAGGATCATCACCTAAATTCTATGAGTGTTAAATATACCAATGATATTCATGATATATTTTGATTTTTGCTAAATAGCATTCCTAAAATATGAATCAATCAATTAAACTTAGAATTTGATATGTTACAAAAAACACCTCATTATTATTAGTAAAATATATCCCTTAATTATGGATACAAAATTAGAAATTTTGCATAATTATATGCAACATCATACTGGATTTAATTACTTTTCACCCATCTTGTAGAAATTTTTGAAATAATTTTTTTATGTATTCTTCTTAGAACACTATTGAATTGATGGATTTGGGAATTGGATTATCATATAAGAAAATTTAATTCATATTGAATAATTGTATGCACATTTGTTCTTGGGAAGTGAAATAATTTAATTTTGATGAATAGTATCAATTTGTTAGTTTTTTGTTAGAATATAGTTGTAGAGATAAGTTACATTTAGTTATCAATAATTCTACTGTATAAAGTGTACAAATAATTCAATGACTATTGATAAGGATTTTTTGTGTGCCTTCCTAACTATCTATATTTTTGTTTGTTGATAATTTTTAGATCATCATTAGAGTTTTCATTGTAATTGATTGACGCCTTCATTTGTTCTCAAACTACTAGCAAGGAGAAGAAGCATGGGATGATTTTGGTCACTATTGACTCAAAAGGAGAGAACAAAATTCAAAAATACAACATAGAATTAAATATGATATCTTTCCTATGTTAAACCATTTTAGGTAAAATGTTATGATTCATTTTTCTTTTTGGATTCTTTCTTCTCTAGAGTAATCGATTAAGGTCATGCAGGTTAAAGGTAAAAACCTACCTTTACACTAGGGCTTGATCTTTCATTTCTGTCACATTGAAGTGGCTATATCCCCTTCCTTGACCTCTATTAAAAATAATTCCCTTGTCATTCATGACCTTGTTAAACCATTAGAGGGTCCCCCTTTTAACCCTATCCCAGATTTGACCTCATCCTCCTCACATAGAATTACTAGGGTGAGAGCTAAAACCCCTACCACTAAGGACCTCACTCACGACTCTAAAAAAAGTTTCTCATTCTTTGCCCACTATATTTGATACTGATTATTTTGAGGATGAGTCCTAGAATCCAACCCCTATTGGCTCTCTTACTGGTTCCCCTATTCATGAGGATATTTATGATCTTTTTAAATCCCCTCAATCCATAAAGCCCTTAACCCCTAGAGATCCCCTAACCTTTGTGTGAATTTGAATAATTCCTCTCAAGAACCCCAATTGGATAAAGAGGCTTGCGTCAATTTTGTCCCCTTGAAGCTTAAATTGAATGATCTTATTGATGTTGTTAATGTTCACAATGATATCCTCTATAAGGAAAGCTTGAAAACCCATTTATTTTTAAATACATTATTTTGGAATAATTATTTAAATGATTAAATATTGTTTAGAAAATAGTTTGTGTGATTTCTTATTTTTCTTTAAATTCTAAATTAGGGCCAAGAAGTGGCCATTACTTGGTTTATGAAAAGTAATGATTCAATTTTAAAAGATTAAGAATTAAAAAAAGTGGAGGAAAACAAATGTTGAAATGATTATGAAAGGGATTTCTCTTCTTCCTCTTGGGAGAGAGTCGCTACGATTAATAAAAAGGTTTTTAAATTTGTGAAAAACAGTTATGCAAGCTCAATGATTACAAAAAGAATTTGAAAACACAATTATTTTTTACTTCCTTTTGATGAGACTTTAGATATAGAACTCTTTGGTTTAATTCATATAGGAAGGCTTGAGAAAACATGGAAGAATTTGAAGGAAAAATCAGACAACAAAGAAAGAAAATACTTGGGGAAAATGGATGCAAGCTGGGAAATAGTAGTAATATTTCGGGTATGCAATTGATTTTTGTTATATGCAAGCTTATGAGTTCTCTTTTGCATATTCTATTCATTTTTTTTACATAGAGATCACCTTCTCAAAACCAATCTTCAATCACTTATTGCCATGCTAATATAACTAGTCTAGAGATACTAAACCCTAGTTTGTTATGTTAGCCATAAATTTATTTCTACAAACTAGGTTTCTCTAAAAATTTGATATAAGGTGTGTCACTTAAGTATTTCAAACATATTCAAAAATTAGCCATACTTAGTTTGGCATTGTGGAGATATGTAATGTTTAGTGACCATTTATTTCCTACCATTTCGTCTCTGATAAAATAGTCTATTGTGTAAATTTATTTATAAGAACTTGGTTTTCTTGAAATTTTTATATAAAGTGCCTTACTTAGTTATAAAAAACATATCAAAAAATTAGAACTACCCAATTGTTTTATTTGGAGATGTGTATCAATTAGTGATGGAAATTCCTACACCCTCTTTGTTGTTATTTAATCTTTGAATCGTTGACTTTTTCTCTCTAAACATAACATATCTATGATGCTTGAATTATTCTTAGGACAATAGTTGTTTAGGTTAAAACATTCATTTTTGGAACCTTATTTGGTTTGAAGAGAAATAGGAAATCTAATCTCTATGGTATTGTCTAAATTGTATGAAATTACATTCGAGATAAAGTTTATCTATTTTATCATTGGTTCAAATGGGTCTTCATTGTATATATGTGATTATACATTAGATGATGTATCGGTATATATGTCATTGCATGATGTATCTTTGATTGTTGCATGTATGGATATTTATTCTTTTGTATGCCTTCATTCATTTTCTTTTGAAAGCAATTTAGTACTTGAATTTTGATTAACCAACACCTTAGAAAAAAATATATTTGGGCATGAAATAATGGAGTAGATTTTGGGTCTTTCATGTTTCTACTCTTCCATTCTTTTGATAAATGTAATAATTATCTTTATACCAAACAATTATAACTGATAGTTTTATCATATCGAATCTAGCTAAATTGTTATCATAAAAATTGAAGAATGTCATTATATTGTTTGGTTTAGACTAAGTTAGTACTTAATATGCAAGGATAACTTTAAGAAACCCCCCCTCATCGAAGGTGTATAATCCTAGCGAATCTTTCCTTTTATTTGAAAAAATATTAATTTTCCTAGCGAATCTATGCTCATTATTAAAAAAATTATAAAATCTTGGTGAATCTTAATGAATAATTGGTAAAAATAATAATCACAGTGGAAAATCATAGCAAATAATCACTAAAAACATTAATTACAATGGTGAATCTCTCCTTTTAAATTTTTCTAATAATTGTTGATTTACAATAGTGATGTAAAATCAACAAATGAAATTGTGCCACATGTTGACACATCACTCATCCATCGCCTTTGAATATCACACCAAACTATTGGCCATTCCTTGTGGTCTCCACCAAGACACGCGTACACAAGTACAATTCCTGAGAATCAAGATGAGAATCTACAATATTTGCAACAAGTCTCTCGAAAAAGACTTAAATATTTACCTCCCAACCTACAAGTCAGCATCCAAGTCACTGTCGTATGCGATCGTCACCATCCACGCAGACTAGTCCCACCATCCATTGACTTGTCGCCCAGTTAGAGAAACCACAAACTTCACAACCTCCAGTCGGAGGTTAGCAAACTCAAAGATGTCACGACAACAAAGAAGATCGAATAGTCGGGAAGTTAAGAAACTTTTGAACACTGTGACAAGGTTCCAAGGTTAGAGAAGTTAGCAATCCCTCGACCAAGACACTGTCGCTCGGTTTCAAACTTCCAAAACCCCGTGACATAGGTTAAAAGGTTCAAGTTTTAGGTGATAGGCCGACAATGAAGACCATTGATTAGATTTTTAATCAAATGGTTGCAGGTTGATTTTGTGACCTAATACGCGTGTTCCTTTTAAAAGGCTTATTGAGGCCCAAAATTTTTTTTGGGCCACACGATTAGGTTTAATTGTGTGGACCAAAACAAATTTTGGGCCTCAATAAGCCTTTTAAAAGGAACATGTGTATTAGGGCACAAAATCAACCTGTAACCATCTAATTAAAAAGATAATCGATGATTTGATGACAATAAATAAAATCCCTATTCAAGGCTAAAGTATCCCTAAAATTAGATGCTAATTTATTATTGTGGTTATATTTCCCCAAGAATAATGGTAGTAATATAATATTACTAGCGAATTTAATTAATATTTGTAACTATAGTATAAACTACTGGTGAATCGGCTCCAATGACACATCGTTTACAGAGGCAAATTAATTGAAACGAAATTATTTTTTGTAAAAACCTAGTGATTCAACATCCTTTTTAACTTGTACTATTAGCTATTTCTAGAAGTCTTGATTTCAATTATTTGCCAATTGGTGAAGATTCGCCACTAAAGTGTTCCCTGTTCATATGGGATTCTATTGTTGGAAATGATTGATTTGTCACATTCTTAGTAGTCAATTTAATTCTTACAATACATTATATATGGCATCAAAATCTAAGTTATTGTAAATAAATGATGAGTGAGTGAATACTTCTTGAGATGAAATATGTCTTATTTCACATATTTTAGCCTTCTTGTGATCTCGCATGTATCTTTAGAAGTTAACTAAAAATATTGTCTATTTTTTGCATTTTGTATGATGTTTTGAGATAGAGAATGAATGGAATATTTTTTATTGTTGTTATAACTTCCTCATTTTACCCCTATAGGGATTACTCATAAATATAAATATTGCACATACTCTCTAGAACTTTAATTATACTCTAGAAAAGATTATGGAATGAACTAGACTCCTTATGGATTATTGAATCTAAATCAACCTTATCATTCCAAGACTATTTTTCTATACTATGAAATCTCTATGATACATGTACATAGGCAAGGCCATCAAGGATGAGCCCTCAAGACTTTAGGTTGGCCCTTAGGGCCTCAGGCTAGTATATTATTATTTGATATTTTTTTGATGAATTTTGTGGCACTAATGTTTGCATTTAGTTTTGTAGAAATATTTTTGTAGACCAAGCAAGATTATGGAGCTAAGAAAGAAATTTCAATCTTGTGAAATAATGTTTATGACTCAGGTATGTGCAAGATCATGATGGGCCAAAAATTTACGATATGATGGGTAGGTGTAGGATATGTGGCTGATGACATTTTTTTTACCTAAAATTGATGAAACGAAAAGGGTTTTTAAAGGACATTCTCAACTTTCCACCAATATAAATTATGTTTTACTTTGAATTTAATAAATAATTATTATTCATTTTCTATTTGAATTATGACTAAAGTCCTAATTGATAGGTTGATTGAAAAACATCTATAGATTTTAAACAGTATCACATTTTTAGAATCTGAAACATGCGTCACATTCTATGTTTCACATACTATAAGATTAAAAAAAATGAATTTCATGAAGTTTTGACCAAGGTAAGGTGGTTAGACATAGGATTTTTTTATATTTTGTAAAAGTTATAAAAAATTCATAATTAATTATTACTTGGAAAAAAATTACAAAAAATATGCATCACATCAAGACATGAGTTCTCTACTTATATCTAAAATATTATAAAAAAATATTATCCTTTTATTGTGGTCAGGGTGGTCAGACAGACACCTACTTCTTATTTTTTTCATGAAATTTAAGTACTACTGCATTGAAATTTCAAATTTTCACCAAATAGATTTTTTTTTAAAATAAACCTAGTAGTTTAGAAACTACATTCAATTTGCTACATATTCTATTCTTAAATATTTTAGAAATAATATATATAATTTATTCAAATGTTTATGTCAAGTTTCCTAACTCTAATTTTCTAAATTTTTCACCACTTAAGGGCCTATTTTTTCCATGATGATCCTGCACATACCCACTCTCTTTGTGAATGTGAACAATTGCATAAAAATGGTATATCTTATATTTGCAGATGCATTGATTTGTATAAAAGAACTTTCCAAATTTGAAGTTTATAATTTAATAATTAGAAAAATTCCCCTCTTGTTTATTATTATTTTTCATTATTTTTGACTAATTCAATATTAAATTGAGTGTGAATTACATCCTCAAATGGTTACTAGCCTAGCTCACCATGGTTAAGGATAAAATTTAAGTGTTGGAGGAGAAGGTGCTCAATCAGAAGGTGAACTAGTGTATCGAGTTTGATGATGAATGTCATTTGGGTTTGGTGCTATCCCTCGCCATGTCCTTTGAAAAATGTGCAAATTGGGAGAGTGATGTTGAAGAGATTTAGGCGTTGATATTGAGGAAGACATGGTGAGGCTACTAGAGGAGATTCCCACCATGCATTTTTATCAGAATAAAACCCAAAATTACCTTCAAGAAATTATGGAATGTGGTAAGGAAATTGTTAAAAACACTACTATTACTATCCAACTCCTCCAACATGAATGATAGAACAACCAATGTAAAATGGTTGGTGATGATAGTAATGATGCGGGTCACTCCAAGAAAAAGGGTAAGCAATGGGAAAAATTTGCTTCACACAGTAATCGAGAGATCTAGCCCATACATAAGGGGCCTTTCTCCTTTGAAGAGAAACTCCAATTTCTTGCTAAAGACTGGTAGGCAATGAGTGGTCTAAAGATGTTGGGTGATCAGTAGCTAGTTCCATCCTTGGCTAGTTTTTCCTTGTTTTTGCTTTCCTCCTTCATTTTCTAGTCTTTTTGTAATTGCTCTCATTTTACTTTTTGAGTGTCTCATGTCCCATGAGCCCCCTTGTTTGGCCTCTATAGCCATTTTTTAAATGGGTGTAGGTCCTTCATGACTTTAATTTAGTCAAAACCATGTATGAATGATTAGATGAGGGTTTGGATCACTCTTATAAGGAGTCCATGATTGTACATTCACTAATTTATGGATTTGTAGTGTCAAAAAATGTTGTCACATGAACATTTTCACATGTAATTTATGAATAATTAATGATAAATTAGATATAATGTCGCCTTGATCTAGTGTTGTAATATGTGTTACACATCCACATTAGGTCTAGGGCCCGTTTAAGCTAAATAAACCTAACTCTTCCCTAATTTAATGTTGTAAATTATGTTTATTCACACCTTCACATTAAATTTAGGAGGCTTGTAATGTAAATGGACCTAATCTAATGTTGCAATGTATTATACACACTCACATGGGATTTTGGGCTTTGTAAGCTAAATAGACCCAATTTGGCCTTAATTTAATGTTGTAAAGTATATTTCTTTACACTTTCACATTGGATTTTGGGCCCTATTGCATTTAGGACCATTATATCATTATTAATAGGCCCCTAAGACCCTACATTATGCATCGCAAGGCATATTTCAATCAAAAACCTGACAATATCAATGAATAAGCTTAATTTACACAATCCCTGACACTTTAGCAATCAAAATAGGCCCTATGTGACCCATTGACCACTTTGGATGAATGAGTCCAATCCAAGTAGGACCTATTCACCCAAGTTGGTGAATGAGTCCCGTTTGGCCTATTTTCAAGGTTTGAGTGGGAAAAAATGGGTTTCAATTTCAAATTTTATGTATATTGGCCTTTGGGATCTAATACATGGGATATTGGATGGATTTCCTATATAAATTAGGTCTCAAATCATTATTTACATAATCCTTCATGGTCATTTCATGTTGAGTTGCAGATTTGCAAATACATCATTTACAAGGCATCGTTCAAAGTATTATTTTCCATGATTCATGTTCTATGTTTCATGTTTCATGCATTCATTTCAATGTCTCCTCATTTGGTTTAATTACCTACAAGGGGTTTGACCAAGGCAAACCCCTATTCCCTAATAATCAACACTCTCTGTCTCTCTCTTTGTGTAATTGCAGATCTAGGTGCTTTGAAGACTTGAAGGAATATTGGAGATTAGGTTACAAGCTTGGAGAATTTTTTGGGGGTTTTATCCCCATTTCCAAAGTTGTAATCTTCACTAAAATTTCACCTACAACCTGGAAAATTAGAGTTTCAGATTTGACGAAAAAGTGGAACTGAAAGAGAAGACATTGAAGACCAGATCCAAAATTTGAAATTCTAGAAATCCCTAACTGGGCCCATTCACCTAGATTGAAGAATGAGTCCCAATTTAGGTCAATTTTGAGATTTTCGTAGTTTCAGATACCTTTTTTTAGAAACATGTTCCTGAGCAGAAACCTTGATCTGGGATTGATTCACCTAGATTCGTGAATGAGTCCCAATAGGCCAAAATCTTAGGATTTTCAGCATTTCAGAGCTCATTCTAGTCATCTTTAGGTTTCCAAGTGCTCCTTTATACTTTTCTAGTTTTTTGTTATGATTTACTTGCATTTATAGTTCATTTAGTGAAGTTTCTTGCATCCTTGAGTTTAGTCATTAGATCTTGCATTTCAGACATTTTTCCAAGCCCTAGCATGGTGGTGAGCCCCTCATTAGTTTACATTTTAGCATCTAGGAAAACCCTATCATAAGATCTCTTTCTCCTTTGCATTGAGATCTCTAGGGTCATCCTTCAATGAGAGAGAGTGAAAATTGTCATTCTAAGTCCTAAACCCTAGAAAATCAATAATTTTCCACCTTTTAGGTTTCAATCGATGATATTTTTTTCTAAATATAATGGAATCTAGTCTATGATAAAATGTAGTAGATATAAAGGGAATTGGTCCTTATTCATAGATGTGATAGCATCTCATTGCATGATGTGAAGCAAGGATGCCTAGATGCATTTAAGAGAGAAATAAATATCACTATGAAGAAATATTGTCATCAAATGATAGAAAGGAACACTTTATTTTCATACCAATAAGAGGATTATTGAAGAATTTTTTGTTGTTCCATTCAAGGAAATATAGAATAATATTGTTCAGTTTTAAATACATTTGATGATGCACATTCAAAGAGGTCTAGTTAGAGGAATTTTCAAAGGGAAAGAAGATCTACTAAAGTAAGAGGAGAAATTTTTGATGTACGAAATGTAAGATATGCTATAGAACATCTCTACACTATGCAAGATTTTGCTGAAGATTATAGCCAACCAAGATCTAGGAACTTCATGAAAGTGTGCAAGAGAGATCATCTATAAAATAATAATACTATTCTAGATCAAAGGGTGCAAATGATAGGAATTGTTCTATCAATAATATCCATCAATATGATTTACATAGGAAACCACCTGGTTATATATCCAAAGTGATACATAGGATTAAATAGCATTATGACAAATGTCTTAATCCTATGAAATGTGGAAAATTATCATAACAACCTAGGAAACATGGGTTAAATGTGAAAATATAAGATAGAATCTAATGACAACTAACACTTTATAGAAAGATTACCTCCTAGGACCTAAGTAAACTTAACATATAAATAGGACCTACTCATGAATAGATAGGTAAAATACCCATTTAAAACAACACCCCCCTTAAGTGCAACTTAGGGAGTAGCTTATTATTATGCAAATAACACAAATATGGGTTATGATCACAAGAACATGTTAGGTACCCATGTAAAAATGCAATCTCTCACAAATGGAGAAAAGGAGAAAACCCAGTGGGAAAAAACTCCTCTTCAAAAGAGAGATGAAATTCAAAATTCTCTTGATGAGGAATGAGAAGAATAAAACCCAATTAGAGGAAAATTACCCCCCATAAGAAGAGGAAGAGAAACTATATATCCCCCCTTAATGTTGAGTCTCCTACAATGATGGTAGAAGCTTGGCATTGAATATTGAAGATGATCTAAATGTTTTGAACAACATTCCTTCCCTTAGGAAGAAACAAAACCAAGATGGTATGTAGGATGTCTTTTGATTCTAGAAAGGAAGATGTGGGAAAATGGATGATCGATGATGTCTCTGAATCTCAAGTGTCTCCATGTTGTTGCCAAAAGTTGTCACACTTCAAACAGGTGTTCTAGGCCACACTATAGAAGTCCAAAACCAAAATCCCCTAGAAATTATTATGGAACACAATCCAAATATAAAGATACCTCCTCTAAAGACAAAGAATCCTCCTCCAAATGTTGTCTAATAGAATCCATAATCAATTCAAATTGCAAAGAATGATCATATAGACAATGAACAAGAGGATCATAGTGTTCGCTCGTAACAACTACAGAAGGATCATCTCGATCAAAGAGAAGATAAATGCAATCAATGGTGTCTCTAAAATCTGAAATGTGGGACTCACAAAACAAACCAACAATGTCTATCAAGTACTCATCTCAAGTAGCCATCATGTGAAGACAAGTATATCATGCTACATTGAATCATAAAGAACTCAAACTATGGCAACACAAGCATCCTCAAGTACAATACTAGATGAAGGATATGGAATATCAACACATGTCACTAGATGCTTAATCGATGAAACAATACCAAGATTCAAGTGACCATGCTAAATCTGCTCAAAATTATCCACACTAGATGCCTCAATGTGAACATCTCTTGAGTTAATAGTAGGAGAAAACTATGAGAAGTTGTAGATTTGATATTGGTGATCAAGCTCCCCAACTACAACTATATCTCTGCTATGCAAATAGCAAATTATGATATAATCTAGTGTGAACTCAACATGTAACACCCCTCCTTTTTGTGCTCTGTTAATCAAGAAATGTTTTCCTATGTTATGCTTCGATCATGTTAACATGTGAATTAATGATGCTTTATGCTTTGATTATGTTAATAATGTTAGCTTTGTCAGTTAGTGATATTGTATTAGTGAAGGGGATGGGGTTGTATCACTCACTTGCGAGTGCCCTACGATTTTGAGATTTCCTCTTCACGGTGTGTCTGATCATATTATGTATATATGCACATTCAACATGCTCTTTGTTGCAGGTTGGCAGGTATATGACATCGACTCCACCTGATTTCCAGGTCTGAGCGTGTCCATTGACCAACGAAAATTAATTGGGAGATAGTAGATGGGTTTCCGAACCAGGTCGTCACCCTAGTCATAGCATGTTGTTGGTTTGTCATCGGGGTCAGTTGTTTTAACTTGGTCAGTTCCCCGTGAGTGTTTATTTAATTGCAAATTTAAAGTTTATTAAATGACTTGCGTAGTTTGATTAATGATTAAATGTGTTTAGTTGCAGGCTAAAAGTGATTAAATAGCTTTTGGAAATTATAAATGAATGCTTTGTCCTATTGTGATATTGGAAAATTAGTGATTAATTAATTAATTTAATTGAATTAATAAAATAATCTAATTTGGAATTAGATTTATTTTATTGATAATTTAAATTAATTGTGTGAATTAGCTAAATTATCCCTTTTGAATTGAAAGTGTAAAAGATTTAATTCTTTTGTTGAATGTAAAGTGCTAAAATATTTGAATTCAAATTGGAATTAGAAAATTGTTTAAAGTTATTAAAAAAAATTCAAATGTTTGCTTATGCAAGACTTTGGGGTAGAAAAGATATTTTCTGAATTAGTTGACTTTTTGGCAAAGGATATTTGTGAAGTTGAAAGTGGAAATTGAATTTAGTGTGAATTTGAAAGTGAGTTGCAATTGCATTTTGAATTTAATTAGAATTAGAATTAGAATTAGAAATTGAATTTCAATGTGAATTTGGGGAGTTTGGAAAAAAGGATATATTTGATTTAGGGTTTTCTTTCAACCTCTCCATGGAATTCTTGGTTTTGTTTTGGTGGAGAGGCTTGGAGGAGGCAAAAATGGTGGAGTTGAAGGAGTGCTTGGAAATCTCCATGTGGAAGCTTGTAAATCTTGGAGAAAACATAAGGTTCTATACTTTCTCCTTTCATCTACTTGCTCATTTGGAATGAATGGAAAACATAGTTTAGATTCAATGGAAATTCTTGAAAAAACTCTTAAAGTTGCTAAATGGTAGATAGGTTTGGAAATTGAAACCATGCAAGAAGTTTATACCAAGTTATTGAAGGAAAATCAAGGAAAACTCAATATTAGAAATAGGTTTTGAAAACCCATGTTGTTGTTTTGAATAAGTTCTATTTTTGAAATGGGTGGGGATTATCTTCATAATTTGGGTATGAAATCAAATTTGGGTATATGTATTGTGAATACAACCATATATATTGATATATGGAAATACCCACAAAAAATATATGCATATATATTTGTGCTTTTAGATAATTTTAAATTTGGGTAAAACCCAGAAAATAAAACCTCTATTTTTTCATTTTTTTTGGTTCTGGTAAAACGCACGAAATTTTTAAATTAATTTAAAAAAAAATTTTGGGTGAGGTGGGAGGTCAAACCCCAGCCTACCGTCGCCGCCACTGCAGTCGCCGCCCGACAGGGAGGCGGCGCTGTCTGCGAAGCACACAGCCACCGCCGCCCCGCGGGGAGGTGGGCGTTGTGTGGCCACACACAGCCTCCGCCGCCCAACCGGTAGGCGGGGCTCTGTGTGCGGAGCACACAGGCTCCGCCGCCATGGCAGCTGGGGTCTGCGTGCCAGGGCTTCGGCCCTTTGGGTTTTTAAAATAAAACAAAAATAAAGATAAAATAAAAATAAATTCAATTTCATTTTGTTAAATGTCGGTTATTTTTATTTAACCTAATTTGTGTATATATATAATTTATATTATATTTTGTATATTATATATATAATAATTTATATTGTATATATTATATAAAATTTAATATATTTTAATATATATGAAACTTAAGGAATTTTAGTAGAAGACCAAAATATATTTTATGATTAATCATGAGGATTTAAAAGTATGAAATAATTAGAGAATATAATATTATTTTATTTGATATACTTTATTCATTGGGAATTTAAATTTAAAGTGGTGTAAATTGTTTCATTTGCAAATAAAATATTATTTATTGGGTATATTTAAATAAGGGTAAATGTCAACTAGAACTCCTAATGACCATGTGATTTTTATGATTGTGGAACTGAGAGTAAAGGAGGAACTTATTAATTAACCTAAATGATTTATTAATCAAGTGATTTATTTTAGTATGTGATCATGAAACTTACAGAGAGCGGTTGATTTAAATTTTAACCAGATAGCTACATTATTAAAGTGTTTTGATTATGAGTATGGTTGCAAAATTTAGAGTAAATGATCTATTCTTTAAATTTTTCAATGTCGTGAAAAGAAATGGGATCAATTGATTGGATAAATGCAAGTCATGAAACCTGCGTTTGAGTGGATTTAGGAAATCCGAATTTTAGTTTATTTAATTGCTTGAAATACTTTTAATGTTTATCCTTTCTTGTTCGATGTTGGGAGTATAGAGTCATTGTTTGAAGTCTTCCTGATAGGGGATTTGTATCTTGTTGTGGGTTGTCTTTATGAAAGTCAACTTTTGGTGTGTCGTAGAAAATGTGCATAGATATACCTTGTGGATCACCCGGTTTTCACGAATGGGGATTTGTGCCTCCTTGGGTGTAGGAGAGGGTAATGTGATTTGGTTTCCTCCAATGTTGGAGTGGGTTTTGTACGTTGTTTTCCTCCAGTGTTGGAGTAAGTTCTGTGTTCTGTTTCCTCCTTGGTTTGGAGAGGTCGTGTTATCTAGTTTCTTCTTGTGGGTGTGTTGTCGATAGGAGAGTGGCTCTTGGTGGGGGTCCGCACACAAAGGGGCGCCAGGGTAACTCACCTAGAGTTTAACTAAGTGATAATTTAAATGAATTAATGGGGATCTTTCAAACTAATAAGATAATGAATGCCTCTCTCGTGAAGCAAGTGAATGATAAGGCTCGAGATGAGATGGGACACATAGTTTTGCATGAGGGTCCGGCGCCGGTAGAGGCAAGCCAGGGTAACCCAAGATGGGGGTCCGGTAGCCTAGGAAGGTTGAGCTAGGGTAACTCATGGAAATTTATGTATGACACTTTTCCTATGTCGACAGTTAATCAGTTATTGTGCGATGTACATGATCATTGTTCTCTGAAAACATTGTAACTTCGTGTTAAGTGATGTTGTGACTGTAGTGGCTAAATGGCATTGTGTTTGTAGATGTTAAGTGGCTTTGTGATTGTAGTTGTCTCAATTCAGTTTTTGTGTAAGCCTGTGTCTAGTGGTAGATGGTCTTGTCTAGGAAATCCTTGTTACTATCTCCTAGCACGGAGGGAGTGGGGCCTTTGGGTTCCACGTGGTCGGGTGGCGTGCATCTTTCCGTTGGTTCTTCGTCTTGTTCGTGCGTTCGTGATTTCCAGTTGGAGAGCTCGTGGGAATCAGTTCTTCTCATGCCTTGTTCTCTCAGTTCTTATTGTATTTTATTACCCCTCAGTTGTTATCGAGGTGGAATTTGTAATATGTAATCATTTGGTTGGAATTGCCTCATTCGGGGAATGAGTGATGTAATTTTGTTGTTTAAATGCTAATTGTAATCTTGAGGTATTTAATTATCCTTGTTGTAATTTATCTTGCTTGGAATGTATGTTGTCTCATTTCCTTAAGTGCATAATGTTTCAGTTTATGTAATGTTAGTTGATGTTGGGTTTTTAAGTAATCTTTGTCTCGTGGCCTTAGAGGTTGTTGGCAATATGTATTCACCTTACATGTTATTTGTACTTAAACAAAAAAAAAAAATTGGTACGTTTAAGTGGTGAATTGCAACTTCCTCTAGGGTTGCGTGGCGGGGCATTACACATGGTATCAGAGCCTAGGTTTAAACACTGGGAACTCTGGGATTATGTTGGACCCATTATGTTGTAAGTTGTGTAGGTTTATACTCTGGGCACTATGAGCCATTGTATTGACCTAGTTGTTTTCCTCTTTCGTGTTATTTTCCTTTTTGGGTTGATTTCTCTTGTTTGCCGGAAGTTGTCGTTAAGTGGTATAGGTCCAATGGTGCAGGAAACTAGTGGAAAGGATAGGATCCTCGGTGTAGTGCGCAATGCACCGATATCCTTTCTATTGGAAGAATGCATTATGGACGATTGTGTAGTGTGTGATTGTGACGTGTTGTGTGTGGTGGACGACAATCAGTTTTGTTGTTGTTTCCACCCTTGCATGTCTTTTGTTGAATGCTTTTGTGAGGATTAGGCTTGCAAGCCTACCAAGAAGTGTGTTTTGGTTGTTTTCCTTCTTGTTGCCTGGCTCTTTCATTGTGTAAAGGGTTGAGACCCTTGAGTGGTTCTTGAGTGTGGTTGTAGTGTGTTTCTTGGGTGTGTTCCAAGTGCTTGTGGGGGCGAGATAGTCATAGACCTCTTTCCTTGAGTGCCTTAGTATGGCATTTGTATCTTATGAGAAAATGTTTATGTATTCATGAAGGTTTGTTTCCTAGATCAAACCTTGGGTAAAGGACCTAAGTCCCCAAGTTGCACTCATATGTATGAAAAGGGTATAATGTGAATAGAAAACCATTTTGCAGCAAATAAAAGTTTAGAGAGAAGGAATTAGTGAAACAGTTGCATGTTAAAGATAAATGCATTATAGGTGCATATGTTGTTGGTGAGGCCTATAGTCCCCAACTTTATTGTTAAATTTTAAGAAATCATGTTGATGGTTAGATTATTGTATCTAGATTCAAAATGCAAAGTGTTAAACGAATGTTGAAGTGATAATGTTGCATACCTTGTCTGGAGTAAACTCGTAATGATATTGATTTCTGTGTGAACTTATGGAGTTTGTAATAGGGGAACTTGCAGGCTTCCAGGAGTAAGCCTGACCCTAGGGGGAGGATGTAACACCCCTCCTTTTTGTGCTCTGTTAATCAGGCAATGTTTTCCTATGTTATGCTTCGATCATGTTAACATGTGAATTAATGATGCTTTATGCTTTGATTATGTTAATAATGTTAGCTTTGTCAGTTAGTGATATTGTATTGGTGAAGGGGACGGGGTTGTATCACTCGCTTGCGAGTGCCCTACGATTCTGAGATTTCCTCTTCACGGTGTGTCTGATCATATTATGTATATATGCACGTTCGACATGCTCTTTGTTGCAGGTTGGCAGGTATATGACATCGACTCCACCTGGTTTCCAGGTCTGAGCGTGTCCATTGACCAACGAAAATTAATTGGGAGATAGTAGCTAGGGTTTCCGAACCAGGTCGTCACCCTAGTCATAGCATGTTGTTGGTTTGTCGTCGGGGTCAGTTGTTTTAACTTGGTCAGTTCCCCGTGAGTGTTTATTTAATTGCAAATTTAAAGTTTATTAAATGACTTGCGTAGTTTGATTAATGATTAAATGTGTTTAGTTGCAGGCTAAAAGTGATTAAATAGCTTTTGGAAATTATAAATGAATGTTTTGTCCTATTGTGATATTGGAAAATTAGTGATTAATTAATTAATTTAATTGAATTAATAAAATAATCTAATTTGGAATTAGATTTATTTTATTGATAATTTAAATTAATTGTGTGAATTAGCTAAATTATCCCTTTTGAATTGAAAGTGTAAAAGATTTAATTCTTTTGTTGAATGTAAAGTGCTAAAATATTTGAATTCAAATTGGAATTAGAAAATTGTTTAAAGTTATTAAAAAAAACTTCAATTGTTTGCTTATGCAAGACTTTGGGGTAGAAAAGATATTTTCTGAATTAGTTGACTTTTTGGCAAAGGATATTTGTGAAGTTGAAAGTGGAAATTGAATTTAGTGTGAATTTGAAAGTGAGTTGCAATTGCATTTTGAATTTAATTAGAATTAGAATTAGAATTAGAAATTGAATTTGAATGTGAATTTGGGGAGTTTGGAAAAAAAGGATATATTTGATTTAGGGTTTTCTTTCAACCTCTCCATGGAATTCTTGGTTTTGTTTTGGTGGAGAGGCTTGGAGGAGGCAAAAATGGTGGAGTTGAAGGAGTGCTTGGAAATCTCCATGTGGAAGCTTGTAAATCTTGGAGAAAACATAAGGTTCTATACTTTCTCCTTTCATCTACTTGCTCATTTGGAATGAATGGAAAACATAGTTTAGATTCAATGGAAATTCTTGAAAAAACTCTTAAAATTGCTAAATGGTAGATAGGTTTGGAAATTGAAACCATGCAAGAAGTTTATACCAAGTTATTGAAGGAAAATCAAGGAAAAATCAATATTAGAAATAGGTTTTGAAAACCCATGTTGTTGTTTTGAATAAGTTCTATTTTTGAAATGGGTGGGGATTATCTTCATAATTTGGGTATGAAATCAAATTTGGGTATATGTATTGTGAATACAACCATATATATTGATATATGGAAATACCCACAAAAAATATATGCATATATATTTGTGCTTTTAGATAATTTTAAATTTGGGTAAAACCCAGAAAATAAAACCTCTATTTTTTCATTTTTTTTGGTTCTGGTAAAACGCACGAAATTTTTAAATTAATTTAAAAAAAAATTTTGGGTGAGGTGGGAGGTCAAACCCCAGCCTACCGTCGCCGCCACTGCAGTCGCCGCCCGACAGGGAGGCGGCGCTGTCTGCGAAGCACACAGCCACCGCCGCCCCGCGGGGAGGTGGGCGTTGTGTGGCCACACACAGCCTCCGCCGCCCAACCGGTAGGCGGGGCTCTGTGTGCGGAGCACACAGGCTCCGCCGCCATGGCAGCTGGGGTCTGCGTGCCAGGGCTTCGGCCCTTTGGGTTTTTAAAATAAAACAAAAATAAAGATAAAATAAAAATAAATTCAATTTCATTTTGTTAAATGTCGGTTATTTTTATTTAACCTAATTTGTCTATATATATAATTTAGATTATATTTTGTATATTATATATATAATAATTTATATTGTATATATTATATAAAATTTAATATATTTTAATATATATGAAACTTAAGGAATTTTAGTAGAAGACCAAAATATATTTTATGATTAATCATGAGGATTTAAAAGTATGAAATAATTAGAGAATATAATATTATTTTATTTGATATAATTTATTCATTGGGAATTTAAATTTAAAGTGGTGTAAATTGTTTCATTTGCAAATAAAATATTATTTATTGGGTATATTTAAATAAGGGTAAATGTCAACTAGAACTCCTAATGACCATGTGATTTTTATGATTGTGGAACTGAGAGTAAAGGAGGAACTTATTAATTAACCTAAATGATTTATTAATCAAGTGATTTATTTTAGTATGTGATCATGAAACTTACAAAGAGCGGTTGATTTAAATTTTAACCAGATAGCTACATTATTAAAGTGTTTTGATTATGAGTATGGTTGCAAAATTTAGAGTAAATGATCTATTCTTTAAATTTTTCAATGTCGTGAAAAGAAATGGGATCAATTGATTGGATAAATGCAAGTCATGAAACCTGCGTTTGAGTGGATTTAGGAAATCCGAATTTTAGTTTATTCAATTGCTTGAAATACTTTTAATGTTTATCCTTTCTTGTTCGATGTTGGGAGTATAGAGTCATTGTTTGAAGTCTTCCTGATAGGGGATTTTTATCTTGTTGTGGGTTGTCTTTATGAAAGTCAACTTTTGGTGTGTCGTAGAAAATGTGCATAGATATACCTTGTGGATCACCCGGTTTTCATGAATGGGGATTTGTGCCTCCTTGGGTGTAGGAGAGGGTAATGTGATTTGGTTTCCTACAATGTTGGAGTGGGTTTTGTACGTTGTTTTCCTCCAGTGTTGGAGTAAGTTCTGTGTTCTGTTTCCTCCTTGGTTTGGACAGGTCGTGTTATCTAGTTTCTTCTTGTGGGTGTGTTGTCGATAGGAGAGTGGCTCTTGGTGGGGGTCCGACACACAAAGGGGCGCCAGGGTAACTCACCTAGAGTTTAACTAAGTGATAATTTAAATGAATTAATGGGGATCTTTCAAACTAAAAAGATAATGAATGCCTCTCTCGTGAAGCAAGTGAATGATAAGGCTCGAGATGAGATGGGACACATAGTTTTGCATGAGGGTCCGGCGCCGGTAGAGGCAAGCCAGGGTAACCCAAGATGGGGGTCCGGTAGCCTAGGAAGGTTGAGCTAGGGTAACTCATGGAAATTTATGTATGACACTTTTCCTATGTCGACAGTTAATCAGTTATTGTGCGATGTACATGATCATTGTTCTCTGAAAACATTGTAACTTCGTGTTAAGTGATGTGACTGTAGTGGCTAAATGGCATTGTGTTTGTAGATGTTAAGTGGCTTTGTGATTGTAGTTGTCTCAATTCAATTTTTGTGTAAGCCTATGTCTAGTGGTAGATGGTCTTGTCTAGGAAATCCTTGTTACTATCTCCTAGCACGGAGGGAGTGGGGCCTTTGGGTTCCACGTGGTCGGGTGGCGTGCATCTTTCCGTTGGTTCTTCGTCTTGTTCGTGCGTTCATGATTTCCAGTTGGAGAGCTCGTGGGAATCAGTTCTTCTCATGCCTTGTTCTCTCAGTTCTTATTGTATTTTACTACCCCTCAGTTGTTATCGAGGTGGAATTTGTAATATGTAATCATTTGGTTGGAATTTCCTCATTCAGGGAATGAGTGATGTAATTTTGTTGTTTAAATGCTAATTGTAATCTTGAGGTATTTAATTATCCTTGCTGTAATTTATCTTGCTTGGAATGTATGTTGTCTCATTTCCTTAAGTGCATAATGTTTTAGTTTATGTAATGTTAGTTGATGTTGGGTTTTTAAGTAATCTTTGTCTCGTGGCCTTAGAGGTTGTTGGCAATATGTATTCACCTTACATGTTATTTGTACTTAAACAACAAAAAAAAAAAATTGGTACGTTTAAGTGGTGAATTGCAACTTCCTCTAGGGTTGTGTGGCGGGGCATTACACAACACTCTTTCTACTCCACCATGTGTGATTTTATAGATAGAAATGATAATGATTGACAATGAAGGAACACAAAGGACATAATTGAATGCTTCACCATCCACGCCAATGGATCCCTTCCCACAAATACACATATATGTGTTGTTTTCGATCAAGATCTATGGTGATGAAGAAGTATCAAATGAAGAGAACATACTATTAGATGAGTCCATGTGATGTGAGGCTCCTAAATCAAGTATCCACCTCTCTGGCTTAAAGTTCACAACTACAAAAAGTGCTTTCCCCTTATGTCTATCAAACTTTAATGAGGAAGAATAAGGTGAATCCTTTGATGAAGAAGAAGAATTAATTTGAGCATTCTCAAGAAGATGCTTCAACTCATCAATTTATTTTGAATAACATTAATGTTCATCATGCCTTGATTCCTCACAATATGAAAAAATAGGCATCTACATCTCAGATGATTCCCCTTTGGAGGGAGAGGATTCTAGTTCTTTATGTGACTTGTTCCTTTTCTTCTTTTGCTTCTTATTAATATTCCCTTAATCTTTTTGTACTTGAGACCCAATAGGAAACAATGCTTGTGACTTAAAAGACTTGGTTAGACCCATATTCATTAACTTAGCTTCCTCTTGAATTAGGATATTTATAAAGTTGATGAACTTAGGATCAAAATATCATGCTCCCAAAGAAATTCAATGGCTATGAAAGCTAGAAACAAGCACTAAATACTCAAGACCAAGCTTGGATAACATGTACACAATCAATTGTAAATCCTACTTATCAATGTTACAATATTTCAATTGTGTTCTTAGTTTCTTAACTTTGGAGATGTAGTCTTGGATGTGGTCAGAACTTTTACGTGATCAAGATTCATCAAATCATTGTCAATTTGATATCCCCTAATCTTATATGTTTTACCATACAATTTTTTAAAATCCTCCTAAGCCTGTTTGGCATTTTACATGATTCAACATAAAATTATAAATCAAATGAGACTAATGAACACATGCATCCAAGTGGTTTCTCATGATTGATCTCCCATTTCACCAATTCTTTAGCATTAGTAGGTGCAAAAATATTTTCCTTTAGATAGCCTATTAGATCCTTTCCCATGAGATGATTTCATACTAATTTTCTCTATGTAGCATAATTATATGGATTTGGGAGTTTAATTTAATACTTTCCCATTGAAAGAACACAATAGGGTAAGTGGTGGTATTGAGGGTACCATGTATTCCAAGTACCCTCCACAATAGGGTATGCTATAGAATTTTGCATGTTTTTGTTTAATTTTTAATTCAAATTTTTCTAATGAATTTTCCACAAACTAATTTTATTATAAATAAAAATATATATATTTAAACAAAAAAAAATATTTTTTTCCTACAAATTGTATTGTCTGACTCAGTAGCAATAATGGCAATTGTACAATTGAATTGAGGAGAAAATATCTCTAATGGTCCTTGGTAAAGTGCTTAGATTTTGACAATTTGACACTCTCTCTTGGAATTTTTGGGCCTCTTGGACGCGATGGAAGGATTGGTATTAACCCAAAATACTTGAAACTTGTAGCTACCTTCTAAATATGGCAACCATATTTTATTTTCCATCCCTCATAGATCTAGCCTCATATTTCTGATTGGAACAAATCAAAGTGAAAAATTAGCTTTCTCAAAACCCTCTGAGTTCAATGGTGAGCTCAAATATACACCAACAATCTCCAATTTGTGTTAGTGTAAATAAGGTTATTTCCTAACTAGTTCTTAGTGAGGACCTATTCACATCATTATTATAAGTTTACTTAGGATTTAGTTTCCTAGGTGGCATTCTAGAAACTATTGTTAATGCAGCCATGTCTCATTAATTAACTTGTATTTATCTAGGTATTTAATAATTTTCTCATACATTTAATGTTTTGGATTGAGGGTTTAATGTTTGTATCCTAGGTTGTTATGACTTAGTTGTCTCATGTGATAAGATTAAGACACTTGTTATGATCTTGTCTAATCCTACTTCTCTCTTTTCCTATATAAGAAAGGCTCTTGTACATTTGTAAATCATCTCAATTCATTTTTTTCACTTCTAGTGAAATAACATCTTTGTGTGTTACTTATCTCTTTTGTGAAGGTGTTGTTTTGGTCTGCAAATGTTCATGGAAGCCTACTTTAACATAGTATCAAAGCTTTATCTAATCTCCTATATGGTATAAGAGCTATATCTTAGCTCCTACATGGTATCAGAGCTTTTTTCCACAACCCACTTCCATTGAGAGTATTTTCCATAGATGTGTGAAATCAAAGCTTTTATCAGAGTTGTTTTCTTTTTTGCTTCAAAAATTATACTTCCACTCATTTTTAGGATAAACAATTTCTAGGTTTTGTATCTAGAGTAAAAATATCATCTCAGTACCTACTAGATTTTTTAGATAGTGAGTAGATTCTAAAGAAGTGGTTGTCCAAAAATCATCACACGTAATTTCTCTATAAGTTGAAGGCCAAAAGATCTTTTTTTTTCATCTTTTGCTTGTTGGATTGAAAAAATATTTCTTGGTTTTGTTGTTTGCATCAAAATATTTCTGGGTTTATATTTTAGTCTACAAAAACTAAGTATATTTTCAAAAATCAAATCAGAATTGTCATTTCTACATTGCGACTAGCATAATTTATCCCTTTTTTTCAAAAATTCGTAACTTGAGCATACGGTGTCCATTTTTCAAAAAAAATATATCATCAAAAAGATAATTCTATCCTCTACAAAAATTTGATGTTATTTTCATCATGTAGATAGATGTGAACATTCATTAGTGCATGCACTATTTCCTTTTTTTCTTGCATTAGGTTTGCATTTTCTCTACACTTCATTTGGGCTATGTATTTCCAGTAATTTGTCCTTTGTGGACATTTTGAGCATCATTTGGAAGTAGTTTCTTATTTTGTGTCATATTTTGTATTCTCACTGTATTATACAGTGTCATGGGGGATTGTGTAGTGCCTTTATTATTTTTCGTCACACCTTTGTCAAGTGAGAGTCCCTCCATGACAACAACAAATCTATGTGATTCTTGCCTCATGCATGTCTTCCTTATTTTTTCACACCCATTTTTCAATTGTAGGTGCTTTCTTGTGCACTTTCATATGTTGTTTCTTCTCCTTCATCATAACATGGTGATACACAAGTTTTAGTGGATCTTTTATGCCTCTCCCAAGTCAGCATTATGGTGGGTATTATATTATTTTTGCTAATGCTTCCTTGGTTTCACTTTGGAGTGAGCTATGTATCTAGTACTTGTTCATATGTACTAGGCATATGCAATGGCTAGTTACCCATGCATTTAAGTGAGATGGAGCATTTACCACATGGAAACTCTTGCATTATTGTTTTGTGGAGGAAACCTGATATCCTTGTTTGAAAAGTGTTCTTTAGACCATTGTCACCAATATTTTCAACTTACATTTGTTGAGTAGTCTCGTTGGGGTCACTCATGTAGATTCATGTGCCATCTATATTTTCAATTGATAGATTTTTTTCCTTTGTTTCCATCTTATCATTTTTCGAGTAGTGTCATAGGTGGTACTCATGCATTTTTTTGTCTTCTTGATCATGATCATCCTATTTTTAGAGGAGGTTCTTTAGTTTTAGCACTATAGTAGCCATCTATAGATAGTTGTTTGCATCTTCTTCATCCTTCAGTGATGTTCTTCATGTTCCTATTCTTCTTGGGACATTGTTTTGGAGGATTCTTAGTCCATCTTGTTTTCTCTCTTTTGAGGAGGATTTTTCTCCCATAGAGTTTTTCTCCTTTTCTCCATTTCTAAGAGATTAGTTGCATTTACATTTGTACATGGGTACCTAACATGGCATCATAGTCAAGACCCATCTTTGCATCATTTGCATAATAACTACACTTTCTAAGTTGCACTTATGGGGGGTGTTAGTACGCATAGGGTTATTTCCTAACTAGCTATAGTAAAGACCTATTCACATGATTATTATAAGTTTACTTAAGATTTAGTTTCTTAGGTGGTATTTGAAAAACTATTATTAATGGGGCCATGTCTCATTAATTAGCTTGTAGTTATCTAGGCATTTAATATTTCTCTCATGCAGTTAATGTTTGTATCCTAAGTTCTTATGATGTAGTTTTCTCATGTGATAGGATTAAGACACTTTTCATGATCTTGTCTAATTCTATTCCTCTCCTTGCCTATATAAGCAAGGCTGTTATACATTTGTAATTCATCTCAATTCATTATTTTTTACTTCTAGTGAAATAGAATCTTTGTTTGTTGCTTCTCTCTTTTGTGAAGGTGTTTTTTGGTTTACAAATGTTCGTGGAAGCCTATTTTAATAATTTGAACCTACAATAGAAAGCCACAAAGAGAAAACCCTTGAATTTGGTATTTATTTCAAGCTTTTCTAATTCTATACATCATCATTCAATGCAAGAGAAGAGCATACACAACTTTTTAAGATCCACCAAGATTTCCAACCTAGATCTTTCAATAAGACTAACTTGGGATAACTCAAAAATGCACGAAATTCCTATTGAAGAATTAGTCTAGGAGAAAACTAAGATCTTGAGAATAATTCAAAAATAAAATAAATAAAGATGAAAATGTGAAGAGTATTGCATAAGATAGCATGTTATTTAGAGGAACTATTCAATCTTATCAATTCCAAAATCACAACAATAACACTTCAATGATTTAATCATTACTATCAAACATTACGACATCACATAAACATAAGATTCCATTACTAGGAGCTTCTCCCTCAAGAAGTGAGTGAACCTATATGTCTGACTCCTATCTCACACAAGAAAATTATTGTAATCTAAGATGTTCTTCTTCCATGCAAAGACAACAACCCATTAGTTCCACTACTTCTCAACTAGCTCTTGCCATGAGAGAAAGATTAAATAGGTTGGTATCATTAGCAAGGGTTGAATCATGTATGGTATTGAGAGTTTGAATCAGTTATGTCATTCTTGGTTTGATTATCAACATAAAAAGGAAAGATACTAATTAATTCTAAGTATCTCTAAGAGTGTCTTTTTGTTAGCAGTGAATGTTTCATCCAAATAGAAACTAATGTCCATGAAAATAAAAAGTGGATTCCTACTCTTGACTAAACTCTTAATTAATTCTATAATAGTGATTCTAAATTATCGAAGATTATTAAAGAATTGATTCATGTAAATTACATAATCATATTAATCAATAATTTATCTAATTAATAATGTGTAATTTCACTATATAATAAAATTCTAAAACCTAGTAATTATACATTCTAGGTCTAAACAAGACATATTAGCAAAGACAATTTCTAAATTATTCAAAGAAATGCAAAACTTACTTAAGGAATCACCTTAAATTAATAATTCATTTTACCACATATTATTATTTTGGAATTGCAAAAAATCTCTTACCAATGAGTAATCCTAATGCCCTATCGAAGCATCTAATAGTGGTATTTACCATTTATGTGTTCTTGAGCTATATGCAAATGGTCCAAATTACCAAGCACCTCCATACTCACCTTTAATAACCTCAACTTGTAACTTATTAATTCGGAATTTCATGGCTAAGAAAATGATATTGGTTAAGTCAACTTATTAATAATTATATATTGTACACTTGTTATGGGATAAAATATCTCAATTATTTGTCAATGATAGCCATATATAATGTAGAAATGTAAAAGGGAATCCACAAATAGAAATTATTTAGTCTTGATATTGGACAAGATTATCCTTGAATGGACATAATATTAGTTTTGGATCATTTTTATTATTTTTCTTGTCTTCATGGTTAATCAAAATGCTCCACCAAATTGACCTAAGAAGGTAATTTGATCTAGTTTCCTTGTAAAATCTCCATATTCCCTTTGTAAGAAATTAATGAATTCAAAATCACTTAAAAACTAAAAGATTATTTTTATTCAAAATTACCATAAATCTTCATTGTCAAAAGCAATCCTAAAATATTGATTTACCAAAGAAAATCCTCATCTTTAATGAAACAAAAAAAATTATTTGATCATTGACTATTTGCAAGTCAACACATATAACTAAGAAATAAATCTAAGGATTTTCCATCATTCCATAATTTCTTAAAACAAAGCATTAATAAAATTTCACACAAATATGTAAGACATTTGTAAGAACGCTAACTCATCAGAATTAATAAAAAGTCTTATCCATAGAACTCGGGGGTGTTTCTTAAATTAGATTCTAGAACACAAACCTGACTATGTCACATTTTAATAAGATTGTGATCCATATGACCCACCGGAATAATAACTTAAAGTCCAAAACCAAGTGCCTCCGAAGGATTCCTGTCGATATATTAATCTATGGCATCTTAACCCAAGAAGCTATGTAGATAAGAATACATAGTATTAAAAACAATGGCTATATATTCTTTTCGCAGGATCCAAGACAACGGCTATAAAAACTTAGAGTATATCCCCCCATATTGCCTGGATCATGGAATTTCTAAATAAACCATAGCTATACTCGATAGAGGTCCATGTCTCATCTGAGGAATTGTCCGATCGTAACGTGCTTTTTATGGGAATTGATTCACAATAGCTAGAAGCAGTTTTGCCAGCTGCCATAAGGGTTCAAATTTGACGTTCTACCTTGTTCATGAGGCAATTTTTTTTCTAGAGTTTTATTTTTATTTTTTTAAAGCAATTCAAATTTCATATAATAAAATATTCTTTAAAAATTATTAATCATTTGATCTATTTTGTCAATTGCATGTACATTTATTTTATGAATTTCTATTAAATTCAAATTTCTTAATGTATATTTTTTGTTAATTTTATTCTAGTCATTATTTTCTTAATTCTCTTTCAAGTTTTAAAAAAACAGACATGAATATATATAAAAATAAATTATCAATAAAAAAATTGAAGTGGTTGGAGTATGATTAGGAACAAATATATAGAGATCTATATACATAAATAAATAAATAATATGATACAAAAAGAGGCATACATAGACATAAAATTAAATAATTCAAATATGATTTCAACAAAAATATTATTTTTCCCCTCCCTTCGCATCGAGAATCATAACTAATGGATCAACAATACGAAAAAGACTTACTACTAAGAGAAGATTAATAACTACTACATCTTTTTTAACAAAACTTAATTTAGATCTCTTTTGTTGAAATTTTATCACTTTTCCATCTTGTTCACTTATCTACAAATTGTAGCAATGGATAATGTAATGTTCAATTCATCAACCATGGCAAGATTAATAGGAAAAATACAAAATATTTTGCAGCTTACTTTAAAATTCTATAAAAATACTACAAGTAGAAATTCAATTGTCTGAATTGTTTGAAGCATGGGAAGAATATTGTTTATATAAAAAGAAACTATAAACAAAAATCCTTGTCTATTTAGATTTTTTTTAAAAAAGATTGAAATAATAAAAGTTTAGGTTAAACAATAGAATTTTTTATTAAAGAATTTAAACAGGGAAGGAAAATAATATATATGAATAGCTTTTAATTATAAAATTGATTTTTCATATGCATATATGTTCATAATTTAATATTAATTTTATTTTTACAATTTTTAAAATAAATTATATGTATTAATATATTGTCAAATATTTATATTCTTTATATTTTATGTTATATAGGTATTTCTTGTCTATCCAAAAATATTAAATGTATATAATATGTTATTCTAGAGTTGTGGTTTCAAGCAAGGTCAAATTAAGAGAATGATTGGATTCGAATCAAAATAAGTTATGTATATGAATTATATATATATATATGTGTGTGTGTGTGTTAAAGATGTAAAAAATATAAACAAGTGGTTTGGATTTTCATAATTTGTTTGGGGTGTTATAATGATTTTGAAGAAGTACGTTTCCAAAATTATAGGGGGTAAGTAATCATGTGGGCTAACTTAGTGATCATGTAATGACTATTTAAAATTGTGTAAAAACACAAATAATATATAATATGGATGCTCTTGAAAATTCATGGCCAACAATTCGCCATGGGAAAGTGAAAATTCACTGCCAGCAATTGCCTTTTCTCCATGACAAATTCACTACAGGGAAAATTTACCACCATGGAAAATTCAAAGTGTTGGAAATATATATTAAAAATGTTAATGGGATGAATTTTCTGTGGATTGAATTGATGGTGGTGATTTTTTCTTGTGGTGAATTTGTCATGGAGGTGAATTTGTCTAATACCAATGTGGACTTTTATCTACCAATGTAAGCTTGAATTTTGCATACATTTAAATCAAAATATTTTGTTATTTAGAATGAATTTAGATTAGTTTATGTGATTGGATGAGTTAAAGGAGCTTTACAATGAATGGTTCATACAATACAACACATGTTGAAGGTTTTACAAATGATGTAGTAGGCTAAGTAGACTTGATCTTGAAAACCTCTCTAGTTAAGCATGTTTGAGTCATAATAGAAATTAGAAGAGCAACCCCATAGATATTTTTTAAATATAATGGGAAATGAGTTCATGTGAACCATTATTTATGAAATAGAGGTCAACAAACTTGACTTGAAAACCACATAGTTAAATCTTAAGAAAATACTATTATTTGATATGCTAAAAAAAATAAAATACTTATTATAAAAATACATCTCTTATTATAAACACCAATTTATCACAGTTTTCTGCCCCATCAAAAATACTTTTTCATATTATAATAATATATTTTTAAATATTAAAAATCAGATACAAATACCCTTGCCAAATCTTATATATGTTAAAATATTTTAACTAAATATAATTTAAAAGAAACCTATAATTATAAAAAATCATATACGTACTATATCAAAAACAAGATATACAGCCTCGACAAATTTAACTTTGAAACTATTATCTTTTAATTATCAACGACCTTAAATAGTTGGATCAACATGCAGGCTTTTTAACTTCCACCTAAACAGCCTGCATATACCCGCAATTTATTGTTGAATGCAATCGAAATGAACAAATATAGATTCTGGAGTAAATCATAAAGGCTAAATAGAACTCCAGCTATAATTGTAAAGATGAGATTCAAACCTTATTAGATTAAACAAACTAGACCAGACACAAACCATAAAGACCACGCACAAATCCTAACTCAACTCTCACTACAATACACAACACCAAGCTTAGATTTTTCATACTAACAGATAATGGAAAAGCTATTCGGGCCAAGAGGACTGCAGGCGCTTGCACTCTCAAAAAAGCTAGCATATGGTTCGCCCTCACACCCATCACTATTATAAAGACAGAGACCTTGTCCTTCGTAATAAAACAAGAATCCTTCTTTGTAATCGGTGGGTACAGAAGAACACCCACCCGTGGAAGCTTTTCCAAGCAAGAACCATACCAACATTACTCCTATGTATTTGTAAACACTGATTTTCTTCATAACTTCACAATTCAATGTAGTTATACAGAACAAATGCTTACTTGTATTGCCGGAGGAGTTGGCCTTTGTATTTATAGAGGAGCAGTGGGCATCTCTAGGCACCAAATTGTGTCTGCATTGCAGGACTGTAAAGGGAAAAGACAATCTTATCTTCTGCTGTATTATAAAATAATGTATAGAATATGAATATTCGATAAAGGCTAAAATTGATTTACAAAGTCAAATTTCTGGTTACTCGATTGCATTTGAAATTTGATGAGTGTAGGAGAAAGCTTGGATGATTTTTTTCCGTTGTTTGTAGTACGTATGAAAGCTGGATAGGTGTCATTTCCAAGGCCTGCAACTGTTTAGTCTTGTTTTGTAGGGCGCCATTTCCAAGGCCTGCGACTCTTTGTTCTCGTTTTCGCAGGATGCCGTGATTTCCTACGTCTGTAATTGTTAACATTTTTCTCTTTGTTACGTTGGAAAATACGCCATGCAGAAACAAGCCCTTAACAGAGATCATTGTCACAAATAAACAAAACTGACCTTTTATCTTGCAAAAAGATATTCCTATGTGCGCAGGAACTTTGGCGCTTATGGGGGTAGGTTGTTTCATTTAATTCTATGGAAAGGGGTAAATGTTGTTATTTTGTGAGACAATGTATTATGATATTAATGGTTGTTGGGTGAATAAATATATATTTTTATTTAGGGTAAAATATGGAGGGGTTTCAATTTAGTTAAATTTGTTTAATTATAAAGTTATTATCTTTTTTGGTATTAATGTTTACAATTATTAAATAAGTGATATGTAGTGGTGTAATTTCCTTAAAGTTATGTAAGTGATTAAAATATTTGTTAACAAGTTTGAAAACGAAAAAATATAATTGTTAGAATTAGTTTAAACTAATCTAGTACGAGACATCCATATAAAGACAATTAATTTAGATATTAACAAATAATAGTTGGAATTAGATACATCATTTTCAATTATATGATTTCTCATTAATAGAAATAAAATAAGAAGATATGTCACTTATCTCTATGACTAAAAAATGAGTGTCAAATAGATAAGTTAATAATATATGCACATATGAATAAGAAATGGCTTTGATAGTCATATGTATGGATTACAACTAAAATATTTTCTTCTCCTTTACACTAGGTCAAGTTTGTTGATATAGATCTAGTTCACAAATACAAATTTAGTCTATAACTACAAAACTGACTACTAGTAAGCTCTCAATTTTTCCTCTACAAAAATTTAAAGAAAATTATTTGATCTCTCATGAGAAAGTGGGTTAGTAGATTTATTCATTTAAACTTGATAATTGTAATGAATGAAAAAGATAACTTCTCCAAAGGAAATCTTCCTCGAGAGTTAACTTCACCTATCTACTAAGATAAACTAATATTTGTAAAATCTATTTAAAAGTATATTAATTTTTTAAATGGACAAATGGTAATAGCTAAAAAATTCTTAACGAAAATAAACTCATGAAAATATCTCAAAATATAAAAATAAACTAGCAGTTATGTGTAGAAACATGCAATGATGAGTCGATAGGTAGAGATGCACAGGAAAGGGAGGGGAAATGTGGGCAACTAGGAAGGGAATGTTTAGAATTTGTTGTGGCAAATGCAAGGAAGAGCATGGCATAGCGATAGATAGTGGAGTGAGCATTGTACAAGAGGAAATACAACAAACAATTTAAAGATGAAATAACAAAGCAGAAGGTAGAGAGCGAGAATCAAACAAATCAAGTAAAAGACTAAGCAACAAGTGCACCAAATCAAGGATGCAAGAAGGCAGAGAACAATAATCAATAATACCTAATGTAATCAAACATAGAATCAATAGCATTAATTATTTTATTTTGTTCCAACCATAACCAAAAAATGAAAGGCATAAATCAAATAAGATTTCTTTCAACAGCCAGTTAGATGCAGAAAGCCACAATATAGCCCGAGCTATACAATAATAATCGACAAAAACTCCATAACCTAAACAATTTAATCCTTACATATATGTATTAATATTTAAATATACCCAATATAGCGTAAGGCAGAGAATAATAATTAATAATATCTAATGTAACTAAACATAGAATGAACAACACTTATTATTTTATTTTGTTCGAACCATAACCAAAAAATGAAACCCATAAAATAGAGCCAAATGAAACAATATAGCTTAAGGAACAAAATTGTAATCAACAATACCCAATTGAAGCCAACACAAAGTATATAGGATTGACTATTTTACTCCATTGCAACCATAAACACAAATCGGAAGCCATAAATCAAACTATTTTAACCTATATTGTATAAAAGAAGCATCTTTTTGAACAATAAAAATGCACTCTTTTTAGAACAGAACCTTATGAAATATTGAAATAATCTTGGCTTCACAACAACCTATGAGAAATTGAAATAATATACCATATAGAAGAGAACCCTATTGAAAATAAAAGAATGTAGGTTAAGATAGAGAGCAATAATCAATAATATTTTTGATCTTTTATCTACAACATGGTTTTGAAAATTCCAAGAACACAACCTTTTGAAGACGACCGCATTGAAAGAAATCTGCAATGGAACCTAAGAGAAATAGGATTAACATTAATTATTTTATTCCATCACAATCATAGCTTGAAACATATGAATTATGTTTGAATCTTATGTCAGAAACATAGAGATGTGTACATAAGATGTATAAAATAAAACACAATAGAATGAGTCCTGGTTTCCACCATTCCAGATTGGCCCATGCAACCTCATGGACTGTCAACAAACCCACGAGCACGAATATTCATTCTTGACCACTATGATCAACACTGGAATAAATTTTTCTTATCACAATCAACATAGAGTATATTAGGATCAAATTGTCATATGACCATTGCAACTAATTTTGTAATTATTTGATCAAATTCACCATTACAGGTGGAGCATGGTCTAGGAAAATAACAAAAAAATGTGAAGTTTAGTGTGGTGAACATGTGTATTTGATAGAGAATATGTAAATCAGAAGATTTAAAGAGCTTTATAATGGATAGTACGAACTATACAATACATATGTAATGAAGGGCATGAAATAAGTAAAATTTAAGCATACTTGTGCATGCACTAGATTCCAGTAGGTAGACAAGAAAACAAGGGTTGATGTGCACCCTACCACTTGCATCAATGGTACAAGCAATGTTTTGGCCACTAATGAGTATAAATAAAATCATTGGAATCCACATTATGGCTTGAGTATGATTTGGAAGAATAAGAAGAAAGTGTGAATACTAGCGCGGTGATCATCTCTAATTCATAGACAACATGTATATCAGGAGATATCAAAGTTGATTATTTTATAACATATAATTTGCTATGTACTTGTAATGCAAGGAATGAAGTAAAAAAAACATAGACATACTTGGTGTATGTCACAGAATGCACTGTCAACATAAGAAAGTAGCAACCAATGTCCACCCTACCATATTGGGTCACAAAGTGTTATGTGCTCTCACCAAACCCCCAAGCAAGGATAATTTAATTTCCCACCATCCTAATCAATGGTGAAAGCAATGTCTAGGCTGTTGTTTACATAGTACAAGTTCTAAACGCATTGAAACATCCATGTATGATGATTTTTTGGGTTGAGTATGGTTGCAAACATAAAAGAATGATGCAAAATTTAGTCTACTAAACACATACCATTGATAGACGATAAATCAATCAGGAAATATAAAGACATATGCAATTCATAACAAATTTTATGCAATGAAGGTGGAGTACAAGACTGCAAGCAAATAAAATTTAGGCATGTAGCTTGTGGAGGGAATCAATTGGAAGATTGAGAGAATAACTGAGGCCTTCTTTGCACCCTTGTACATTATGGCATCAAGCGGCATGGATCAAATTCACCATTATTGCTAGAGTATGGTCTAGGAAAATTTTAAAAAAAATGTGAAGTTTAGTATGGTGAACATGTGTATTTGACAAAGAATATGTATATCAATAGATTTAAAGAGCTCTATAATGTATAGTACAGAATAACAATACACATGTAATGCAAGGCATGAAATAAGTAAAATTGAAGCATACTTGTGCATGTGCTACATTCCAGCAGGTAGAGGAGAAAACAAGGGCTGATGTGCACCCTACTACTTTCATCAATGGTACAAGAAATGTTTTGGCCACTAATGAGTATATATAAAATCATTTGAATCCACATTATGGCTTGAGTATGATCTAGAAGAATGAGAACAAAGTGTGAATATCAGTGCAGTTGTCATCTTTAATTCATACACAACATGTAAACCAAGAGATATCAAAGTTGATTATTTTGTAACATACAATGTTCTATGTACTTGTAATGTGAGGAATGAAGTAAACAAAACTTAGACATACCTGGTGTATATCACAGAATGCATTGTCAACATAAGAAAGTAGCAACCGATGTCCACCCTACAATATTGGGTCATGGAGCGTTAGGCACTCTCACCAAACCCCCAAGAAAGGAAAAATAAATTTCCCACCATCGACATCAATGGTGAAAGCAATGTCTAGGCCATTGCTTACTTAATACAAGCTCTAAAGGCATTGAAAGGTCCACATATGATGATTTTTTGGGTTGAGTATGGTTGCAAACATGAAAGAATAATGCAAAATTTAGTCTACTAAACACGTACCATTGGTATATGGCAAATCAATCAAAAAATATAAAGACTTATACAATTCATAACAAATTGTATGCAATGAAGGTGGAGTAGAAAAGTGCAAGCAAATAAAATGTGGGCATACCTTGTACAGGGAATTAGTTGGAAGATTGAGAGAATAAGGGAGTCCTGCTTTACACCCTTGCACATTATGGCATGAAGCATCATGGATTCTCACCAAACCTCTGAGCAGTGGAATTTTTTGACCACGAGTTTAATCTATATCAAAGTACATACATTTGCAATATAAAATGGTGTTAATGAAATATCACTAGACACAAGGGAAATTATAATTTTAGTATAACAAACAGGTGTCATTACTAAAAACTATTTAGATGAACAAATATAAACAATTGTTTAGTTAGTAACAAATAATATCTAATATATGTTGAATAAAATACATCATATAAATAGGATTAAGGCATAACTTTTGCGAAAAGAAAAAAAATAATATGTGGACAATTGAATATTATTGTCAGTTGGAACCTAGGAATTTTGTTAAGCTGAAATCACTATTATCTTTTTTTTTAAATATATAGAGTTGCAACATTTGTCACAAAGAATCTTGAATGTAATTACAAAAGAAAAAATGGAAAGAATGAGATACAACCTTACCTTGTATACAAATAGAATACAATGTCAACTCGAGCAGCATGGGAAAATTGTGACCAAAAAGGTATTAACAATTATTAAGATCTGCAGTAACAAATGGAAATATTCTCAATCTAAATTTGTTAGAATCTGAAAGTGTTAGAAAGAAATGATTGAATTGTGATAGCTATGGAAGCAGCACTATTCAGTGGAGCATAGGAATATTTTGAGAGCAAAGTTAAATTTACATAATTGATGTTTGTTGCTAGCAAGAAGGGGGAACATAAAGCAACAGTTGAGTAGCAACTTCTCGTAGTGATGTCTATATAACTAAAACCTTCGAAATGTTGGGTAAACTTAATAGAAGTGGGAATGAAGGGGACTAAGAAATAATTGAGACAAAAAGAAAAAGGAGAAGTGGTGTAGTTACCATGAAAAGAAAAAAGATTTTATGATGGTGGTAGTGTAGACAATTGTTGGAGATGATCCTCTTCTTTGATTCGAAGTGCATTGTATTTGTTGGAATGTCGCCTAGAATACCTATCAAAAGAGAAAGGTGGATCTATGTGTATTACTGCTACTGATTTAACATGAGAGATAGTTGTGAATGTTAGTCCTTCCCTTTCTTTAGTTCCAATATCTATTGTAGCTTTCTCTAGTTTTAAGCCTTGAGATTTATGGATTGTTATAGCCCAGGCCATTGTCAATGGGAGCTTTCTTTGAGTGCCTCGTGCAATTGGGATAATCAGGATAAATCTTGGATTATCCTGATCCCATGCTAGCCCAATGTAGTTCTGGAAGTCAACAACATATTCAGGCAGTTGAGGTGGTTTAGTACCCCTAGCATATGCAATAGCCTTCACTAAACCCAACGATCCATTGACCAGGCCAACTACCACCCAAAGATTTGTTATCAACATTGCTTGTTGACCAATTGCAAGAAAGAGTTGAACTTGAAGTTTTTCATCATCGCCATAATCAAGGGTGTTGTGTTGGGAACATTCAATAACACTAATTGCAATTGGAACATTTAATTATTATAGCATTTTCCTATTGTGAAAAGCAACCAACCTATTTGTTGGGAATAAGTGGATAGCCTCATCAAACTCTTGGTTTTGCTTAGATGCAAGCATGGATTTTTTCTATTCATAAGAAGTTTCCAATTAGTTAGGGATGCCTGGAAATTTCTAATATTCATAAGGAGCATATGAAACTAAATTGTTATGATTTGGATTGTCCATGCTGGCGAAAGATAGTGTCAAGCGTGACAACAATATTAAAAGTGTGCCAAAGTGCCAACACCATGGACCAAGAACTATAGATAGGCTTGTCCATAACATGGGCCAGTTGTGCCAAATCACCCACGAGTATAATAGGAACACAACCAAATGGCTGCAAATGTCTTATAGGGAATGCTTGCCACAATTGACTATCTATTTTTAGCAACAACTTGGGACCCAAGAAACTCATTTCATCAATCATTATGTACTTAATATGTTTGAAGTCTTCTGGAAATATGGTCAATGTTTGTCCTTTCAATGGATTCACATCTTTTATTGGTATTCAGAGAGCACTATGCACTGTGGAGGCACGAACATTGTAGGCAGCAACACCCGTTGGTGCCAAAATAAGTGAAGGGTTCATTTTTTTACTCAACGATCAATTTAGTGCTCTTCATATCTTGTTGATCAAGAATTATTTACCTATGCTAGTACTTCCTTGAATGATCATACGAAGTGGAGGCGATGAGGGCAGGGCAAGGTGGTGTTGTTCAATGATTCTCAAAGCAAGCTCCTAAATAGGAGATAGTCAATGGCAAAGGGTTGACATTGCAAAGGAGGGAAGGGTGTCTTCAATTGTATGCAATTTACTTGTTGAAATAAACTGTTCAACAATGCTATGAAGATTCTCTGGAACATGGTGGCTATCCCACCTATGGTGAACGTCAAAGTCTCACCGGGAGTTGTAGTTGGTCAAAAAAATATTGTTTGTGGCACCAAGTCGAGAGAGCAACTCCCATTCATATTTTTTCTATGCAGTAGAGACTGTGCATCATTGGTGTCACTATCACTACCCTCCCCATCAGTAGGGGGGTCAGTAAGTCTATTCACATGCCAAGTGACATAGCCAGCAACACAAAGTAGCCTCCAATTTTTTGTTATGGTTTCCCTTGTAAAGCCTACGTTAGCCTCTACATTTCGAAAAGGTTTGTATAGTAATAATTCTGACCAAGAACATGTCTCATAGGAATCACTTTGTTTTGAGGTGATGGTCTTGAAAAGTGAGTAAACACTGATAACAACAAGTTGTGGCCGAGCATGCCAGGCTAGGCCTTTGCAATTTTTCCAATATGTATAGAACTTTCTGCAGAATGAATAAGGGATATTGCTTCCATTTCAGATGGTTTTTGCATGTAGGAATGAATATAAGCACTGCAAAACTCATCACCACTGTCAACTATTTTCAACCAATGGAACGTTTGCTTGCTAGCATTCAAAGACAAGAAATGCCGACTTGAGATGACAAGGGGAAACTTTTGCAGCATATTACATGTTTCTTGTGCACCAATGTCACAATCAACAACCAAAATCATCATGAATTTTGGGTATGGAAGCAACGCTTTATCCCCAGATGAATTTGTATTTGTAAGCCTTTGCAAGCTATTGTAGCTTTTAGATTTTTTATCAGACTTTGATACATATTTGGAAATGTAGTTTAGGACAATTTGTTTAGACAATAATGGTTGGAAATTTACATTTGCTCGCCAGATTGCAAGCATCTCAGGGTTGTGGATATTAACAAGCTCATCATTTCTCATTGGTTTTTATGATTTGTTTAATTCATTGTCAATTGTCAATGTCGAAAATGGTTGTATATTCCATGGAGCTTTGTAGTGACATTGTAATTACTGGCCTTTTCTCCTCAGGGAAGTGTATTGAGTGCACTTGGTATGCCTTTGGACCATGTTTAACAGCGATTCATAGTCCACCATTGGATCCATAGAAGAAATTTGTGTATTATTAAGCAAGCATGGGTCATCCAAGGTGGAGGGGTGGATCCTTGATATCAGTTGCTCTGGGGCATGAGGGTTCCATGCTGAAACATAGCGATCAAAGAATTATTTTGCTTGTTGAAGCTCATGTGGGTTGGACCAATCAAGCATGTCCATGTTTCGGGCATATGTGAGCCACAAGAAACCATGTACATGTGTTGACCCGCGATGTTGCCACTCATACCTATACCAATAGTCCTTTGTGTGGAAAAGTCTGTCAATTACCTCTTCATAGAAAATAGTGAATCACAGGTGCATTTACAAGGTTGTTATGTGTAGGTTTTGCTCAATGTTCTCTATGAAGTGTCTTTGAGAGTATGGAAAATAAAATTGGGTATGAGGTTCAATCGCCCTATGCAGATCAAGTCATTTTGTATCTGCAGAGCTCAAAGTGAAGAAAAGAGTCGGTGTGCCAAGCTAGTGGATCATTGTTGCAATCTCTTGCTAGCTCTTTGCCCAATATGAGCGATTTCCTCACAAGGATGCACCAAAGTGAAAAAGTTGGTTTGATATCTAGGTATCTAGGGCATCTCGAAGCAATTTTCATAAAGCAAGGATCGACTTTGGGATTCTTTCCTCCAAGTTTATTTTCATAAAAACTGATGCTGATTGTTGGCTTTGATACCTCACTATCAAATTATAAATGTAATATCTAAATATGATATTCCTCCCAAATCTATTATCATAGTATGTCATCAAGTGCAAGGAATATTCATGTAGGTGAATCTGTATTGTTCTTGGTTATAGCGGCATTGCCATGCTAGTGGGGAACAATGTTGGAAAAGCCATACTTAATAACCCTTATGCATTATAATCATTGATAGGGCTAGAATTTATTCCAGGCCAAGGAAAGATATTTTGAGTAGTGTCTTTAATTTGTAAGGAATCTCTAATTTCCTGCAATTCTCAAGGAGCGTTGGGCATCAACGATAAATGATGATGAGTCTTGAAGGTCAGCTTCCTCATCAGCATCACTTTCTACAGTTGTCATTGGTTCATTTGGGTCATGCCTCGGTTCTTCCATTATGTGCAAGAGATCAGAGATGTCATTATTCGTAGAAGGAAAAAAATTTAAAGCATCACAATCTATTGCAACATCACTATAGTATAGCTCATTCTCAATTTTATAGATTAAAGCAACAATGACATTATGTTTGTTAACATAGCAATCATAGTTTGTCCCTACATGCCTATTCTTCGAACAATCACAACTTCAAGATTGTGCAACTGATGCAGCAACAAAGTTGCAATGCCTGTAATGTCTTGTGGGAAGCTTATAGTATGGCCACTATATTTGTATTGGCCTCCTCTAGCATGGGTTACTTATAAAGCAAGAGTAACTATGGCTATAAGAATTTCTTCAACTTGAGTAAGCTTTGCAAGGATGGTTGGTTATGGTCCTTGATCCGTTATTTTTTCCAGGCTATATCTATGGAAACCTTTTTCAGAAGAACAATGCAAGCAAGCAACACCAACACTAGAGGATCAAACTCTCATGCCAACATAGATCTCATTGGAAATAGAACAAATTTTCAATTTAGAAAAAGAATCAATGCGCTGGAAGAAGGATTGCATCATTATGAAGAAAGGTTCACCAAACATGTTTCTTGGGGGTTGGGATAGCGAAGATGTGGCTAGCAAGGCATGCCTAGCAAGGGTCTACAATAGTGTACAGGCAGGTATTACAGATGCAAATTCATAGCAATGTATGCAGTTCAATGACGAAGGGGTGGAAGTTGAGGGGGAGAAATAGTGAGCAAATTTTACTAGTGAGCTTGATTCCAATGGCAGTGTGCCTTGTTGGGAATGGGCTGGCAAGCCAGTTGGGTCTAGAGCACATCTCTATTGCAAGTACTTGGTTCACTGACGTGTGTAATTCTGGTCTTTGTGGCATGCATAATAAAGCTGGTTTCTTTCGCGCTTTGCTGCCTTTCAACGCCCCACACTTGATGTGGCGTTCAAACTTGTAGAAGGTTGTGATTCCTATAGTAATAATATTAACAACACAATAAAATGGTTGCAAACACCGAGTTTAAGGGAAATGGTATAACTATAGTGGTCAACCAATTTGAATATGTAACAAAGTAGCCAAAGGCACATAGCAACAATATGTATTCATAATTGTATGTATTCATATGCATTGTATTTAAAAGTGCCTTCAAACTCAAAATAAAAAACAAGAATCCAAGCAATCAATCTGATTGGGGCAATGGCTAACTCAAAAGGAAATGCATCAATTGCATTACTAAATTTGCATATGGACAAGAATTAATAGTAGCACCATGCATTGAGAAGACTTCTTTTCAAGAGAGCATTATTAGTGTTAAACCATGTTGCATATACTAGTAATTTGTGAATTTTAATATGATACATAGTTTAATACTTAAATACTCTTCTGGAAAAGAAGTCTCCTCAATGGTATTAGGTCAACTATCTCCACAAATTTATGCCATGCATTCAAACATGAAATGAATATTGCTCATTATTGCAAATATAGCATCTTCCATTTTGACGGTTACTTTTTGAGCCTACAAGGAATAATACCCATGGCATGAGAATTGACATTATGCATTACATGAATATATGCAAATTTCCTGCCTACAGATGCAAAACCATGGTGCAAGGGAGAAAAAATTTAGAGGAGAAAAATTCACTTGTAGACAAATTTTTTTTGCTATAGTCACTTATTAACAATAAGCAAAATAAACAACTATGGAAATGCTTCTACAAATGTATATATGCATATGCAATATGTGTTCTTTTTAGAGTGTCATGAATGGAAAGTACGATGCACTCTTTAAAGAAGGTTATATTGTTGTTGTTTCCTATCATTGTGCATCGTCCCTTCCCTTCATGACACTCTCTATCCAAAATAACTTCACTTCTTCATTAGATATGCATATATACATATAAATATACATATACATATAGTAGAATGAAGACAACAATTTCCAACAATTTATGGGTTTTGCCAACTGGAAATAGAAGAGGATGCATACGCTAGCTAAGAAAGCAACAATGTAATCAATCAATGGTCAGGAAATGCAACATGAAACAAATTGAAAGAATACTCACTCTCCACTGTATAGTTATTACGAAGAAATCACAATTATCAATATACATTGGATGCATATCTAGTGATTTGCTAGCTGTAAATATATAAAACATTGTAGAAAAGTTTTTAAGATTGGAAATTACAAACTTGTACATTCGCAAATACTTTCTACAATAGTGATCCATTGACAACAACCAAAGCATGTTCATATGTAAATGTACCTACAAATGTAGCTATACATATGAAATGTTTTCAATGGAGAGTGTAATGCATGGAAAGTACAATGTACACTTTAAAGAAGAGTGTAACATCACAGCTTCCATGGTTGTGCATTGTACCTTCATTTGTTCCAATCTCCATCCATAAAAGCTTCACGTTTTCCATTGCACATGCATATATACATACACATACACATATACATATACATATACAAATGTGCATAGCCAAACAACAAATAGAAAATATGAAATGGAAAACAAGAAAACAAGGCCTGCTCTCTACCCTACCATATTGGGTCATAAAGCTCCATGGGCTCTCACCAAACCCCTGAGCAAGAATATATAGTTTTTCCATCACTTGTATCAATGGTAGAAGCAATCCTTGTAATCACACATACTAGGCATTCTATGATTGCAACAATTCCTTTTGTGAGCCTTTAAGAAATAATGAACAACAAATAACAAATATGAAATAGAAAACAACAAAAGAAGCCTGCTCTCCACCCTACCATATTGGGTCATGAAGCCCCATGGGCTGTCACCAAACCCCCGAGTAAGAACATAGATTTTCCATCACTTCTATCTATGGTGGAAGAAATCTCTCTCATCACACAAGAAAATCACAATCAACAATATACATCGGATGCATATCTAGCGATTTGCTAGCTGTAAATATATAAAACATTGTAGAAAAGTTTAAAAAATTAAAAATTACAAACCTGTACATTTGCAAATACTTTCTGCAATAGTGATCCATCGAAAAAAACCAAAGCATGTGCATATGTAAATGTATCTACAAATGTAGCTATACATATGAAATGTTTTCAATGGAGAGTGCCATGAATGGAAAGTACAATGTACACTTTAAATAAGAGTGTAAAGTCACAGCTTCCATGGTTGTGCATCATACCTTCATTTGTTCCAATCTCCATCTATAAAAGCTTCACGTTTTCCATTGCACATACATATATACATACAGATATACATATACATATACAAATATGTGCATCCAAACATCAAATAGTAAATATGAAATGGAAAACAAGAAAACAAGGCCTGCTCTCCACCCTACCATATTGGGTCATGAAGCCCCATGGGTTCTCACCAAACCCTTGAGCAAGAATATAGATTGTCCATCACTTTTATCGATGGTGGAAGCAATCCTTCTAATCACACATACCAAACATTCTATGATTTCACAAGAATTCCTTTTGTGAGCCTTTAAGAAATAATGAACAATAAGTAGCAAATATGAAATGGAAAACAACAAAAGAAGGCCTGCTCTCCACCCTTCCATATTGGGTCATGAAGCCCCATGGGCTCTCACCAAACCCTTGAGCAAGAACATAGATTGTCCATCACTTTTGTCTATGGCAGAAGCAATCTCTCTCATCACACAAGAAACAACTCCTTTTCTGAGCCTCTAACAAATAAGAACCTAAAAGTCAAGCTTAACAAATATGCCAACAAATACATTCCAACGTCTTTGATTGGATGCTTATAGAGGGACTTGTTGTTTGGGAATATACATACTAAATAATTACATGTACAAATGTACGTGTATGGCATTACATGTAGACAATATAGATATACATATGAGTGAGAAATTATAGATATAGACACACAATGATACATTTGTAGCAAAGGGAAAACATACTTCAACCTTCAAAGAAGCTTGCAATCTTGGCTCATAGTTGCCAAGTGAGCTAAAGTCAGAGAAGAACACCCAAGAATGCTTGATTGAAATTTGCAAATGCTTTCGTTATCTTTGGTCACATTTTTCAGTAGCAAATATTGTTACAACCATTACCACTACACGGAGACCACACAATAGTAAATGTTGATGCCAAGAGGGCGAGCTTTTTTGAAGGTGCAAGTCCAACCACCTGCTATGAAGTTTTTTCTGAAGTTGGCAACAACATATTTTCTATTTTTTGCATGGGCTAATGACTCCAAAAACAATACAAAAGTGTTGCCAATAGCACTAATAATCAGATTGATGCACAATGTATGTGCCATATGTATAGATATCTATATATGCAAAGGAAGCACAAAGATGTGCATACGACAAGAACTATTTTTAATATTATTTCACTTGTAGTTCACAGGTTGTTGCAGGCTATATTGCTTGATCTTTGTTAACACACTTTTGATTGTTCCAAATTTCGATAGGGTTTTGTTGAGAGAAGACTATATTTTTCTTTTGGAAGAAAAAATATTCTTTAAATTATGGTCGACGTCTTATGCCTATCATTTTGCAAGGATATGTTACTGTGATTCTTTTTCTTTGATGGTTTTGTCCACTTGGCTTGCTATTGAAACAAATATTGTTTGATTTATGAATATTTTTTTTTATCTATACCTATAATGCAGGAAAATACTTAATGTTATACAGGTTACATCTCATTGCATTAGGTATCGTTGATTACTGTTCTTTGCAATGGAAGAAAATAGTCAATCCTATATGCTTTGTGTTAGGTTCCATTGGGAATTGTTGATTAGTGTTTTTTTACTTAAGCTATATTGTTTCATTTTGGAGAAGGTGTTGTTGGAAAGGTTGTATTCTTTCAATTTTGCAGCAGGTTGTGTTGAGAAAGGAGTGTTTTTTTGTATGGGTTTGTTACTGTCAATTTTCAGTGGGTTTCTCTTTAATGAATGTGTTTCGTGGGTATGTTTGCAACAAAATAAAATTGTTGAGGTTACACAATTTTTGTTGATTGTTATTGTATAGGTCAGGCTATATTGTGGCTTTTTCCATCTGGGTCGCTGGGGGAAACCAGTACTGTTTGATTTATGGCTTTCATTTTTTGGTTATGGTTGGAACATAATAAAATTATCGATGCTATTGATTCTATACACATCCATATATATGCATATATACATACAAAAATATCCATATATACAGACACACATATATATATGCACATATATACATATATACACATACATATATATACACACACACATATATATATACATATACACAAACACACGCACACACACACACATATATATATACATATATGTACATATATATATATATACATAAATACATACATATATATATGCATACATATACATACATACATATATATACACAAAAATATATACACAAACACATGTATATATATATAGACACACACACACAGATATATATATATATATATTGTTTGAATTTCCCTCGAGACATTGTATGCAAAAGGCTATATTATTTGTTAAAAATAATATTATCTCATTTATGCTTGGCATTTTCTGGCTATTCTAATTTTGAGAACATGTTGTTGAGAAAGACTATATTGTATGTGAAAACGACTATTATTTGGTTTAAGGTTTGCATTTTGTGTGTATGGTTTTGCATGGGTTCCTAGCTGCCATTTTTTTGTGCTCTCCATCTAGGTTTCTCTCCAAACTAAAATTATACTACTTTTTGAACAAAATCTTGTCACAAATAGTAACAATATAGCCTTCTTAATAGCACAATCCAGAAAATTAGCAGTCACAAGCCCATGAAAAAATAAACTCGTCTGTGAACAAAATATTATTTGGAATTGATTCTCAAAAAAATCCCATCATAAATAGACATGATATAACCCTCTCCAAAGCATCTTACTGAAAATTAGTAGTGACAAATGCATCAAAAAATATGCTCATTTATGAACAAAACCTTTTCGCAAATTGAAACAATACAGCCCTTTCAACAACAATTTATAAAAAATAATACAATATAGCAAGCACATTCATAGAAATTTCACAACCAATGAATGCACTTGCACCTTCACACAAGCTTTCCCTCCTCACTCACAGCCACCTTGAAGAACAACATAAACCCAAACAATGACACCCAACAATGTGTTTTTGAAAATTGCACAGACATTCGCTTTGTTATCTGAGGACTTTTAAGATAGACATGATAATTGCACCATAACCACTATAAGAAAACCATACAAAAATTAATGTTGATACCTTTTCACTGGCCTCCTCTATAATCATGCCAAACATTTTTATTTTTTTAAAAAGGAAATCTGCGAGATTCTCAAAGGCGCTAGAGGCCTAAAAATTGGGAAGGCTGACGGAAATTCCAACCAAAGTTCACCAGAACAGGAGGAAAACCTACCACCTTTTTGCCACCGCCACAGGGGTAGAAAAGTAGAAAGACACATAATAATTATGACTAGAATTCATACAAATATCCAATAATATTTCAAAATATTATCTCTTTTATGATTTCCATATGATGAAATTAGACGACGCATCTACCGCTTATTTAATACTCTCTGCTTGTGGAAATAGTTGTATGTATTGCCATGGGTATTGCCAGCTGGTAAAATCTGACATAGAGAAGTTTATGCTACAGATATGTGTAGATATATGTATGTGTATTGGATATCTATGCATATATCCATACAACATAAAATATCTTGATAGAGTTCTGTGTAGATATATATGTCTATCATGTATTTGTGTATGTTAGTATCTACCAAGTGTTGTTTCTACTTTGTGATCTCTATTGATAGTGTCATGCTGGATATAGATGTCATATGGTACTTGGCTATAATGTTTGTTATGTATGCCATGCAACTCAATCTAGAAACCACTACTGAACAATGCTTTATTGAGAATACCCTAAATTGCACTCAAGTAGTTTGGTTTGTTTTAAATGAAAAGTATTATTGCAACCATTCCCAATGTATGCAACACATACATGAAACCTCTGCGACATTGTTCCATTTATGGTGTGCATCCTGTGGCACGCTAATTTGGTTAGGAGGTGGCAGATGGGTTATAACTTTGGCCAAGATATTTTTGTCAACCTCTCTTTTCTTTTCCTTCCAATGGTTGTGCAGAAGGTGGTAGAGGCAGTTATTGGCTGCCTTTGGAATAGGGTAGGACATTCCCTACCATATGGGTAGAGGAGGCCAACAAAATTGAAAGTTGGTTTGCACGAAGATTAATTATTCTATGTTGTGCATGCATTGGGAATAGTTCTAATAGTACCTTCCATTTAATGACTCGGGGAACAAAACAAATTATGGGGAAAATATCCATAAGGAATTCTTTGGTATCATTTTGTTTCTATACACACTAGAAGATCCATGAGCAAGCACACCACACTTCTGGTAGAGTGCAAGATCGATCAACCTTTGTGCAGCTCCTACAAAGCTGGGTAGAGGTTATCTTGTGTTTCTTGCATTGGGTGATGGTTACAAAAGAAAAGAAAAGTGTCTCTTGTGATAACACATGCCTTTCTCAATATAACCTTATGGAAAAATGAAAAAAACATAGCATTCCCAACAACACCTTGGAAATTAACAATAGCAAACCCATCCAAAAATATAGTGATATATATATATATATATATATATATATATATATATGTATGTATGTATATATATATATGTATGTATATATATGTGTGTGTGTGTGTATGTGTATATATATGTACATATATATACATATATACATATCTCCATACAAAAATACACATATATAGACACATACATATATATGCATATACATATACTGGGAAATTTTCCGCAAGGCATTATTTGGGGTCATTTTGTTCCTATATCTAATATGAGATCCGTGAGCGATGAGGGTAAGATTTTGTGAGAATGCAAGTTGGATTAAGCTCTGTGCAACTTCTGCGAAGGTAGCTGGACATTATTTTATGTTTTCTGAATGGGTAGATGGTTGCAAATGCAAAAGAAAAGTGTCACTTGTGATAATATTTTTCCCATTTTTGTGCAGGAAAGATAGCGGGAAGAGGTGTGTTTGAAGCAAGTGGGAAGAGCTCCATGTCGAAGAAACCCTTGGTGATTTTTTTTTATTTTTGGTTTGTGCACTGTCCCAAGCTATATTGCTTGATTTTCCATAAGGTACTATTGATTGTTTCAAAAAAAATGTCTCATCTATCGTTTCAGTTTTGCATCTATCATTTTGCATGGATTCGATACTGTGATTTTTTGTGGGTTTCATATATATGTACATATATATGTGTGTAAATATATATGTGTGTGTGTGTGTGTGTGCAACTCTCACCGCTACATGGATACCATAAATGACTGAGGAGGGCATGCTTCTGTGGAGGTGTAGGTGCGTCAACCGGATGTAGAATTTCTATGAAGTTGTTTGGAGGCAATCCTATGCTTTTTGCATTCGTTCATGGTCGCAAAAGGTCTAGGTTGTGAAAATTATTGTATATATATGTATATGTGTGTATATATATCTATGTACACCCTTACCAACATTCTTTAATTTGTTGTTCACAATCTATACCAAGCTATATTTCTTGATTTGCAAGAAGCTACTGTTGATTATTTGAAATATTGATAAGTTGTTGCTCACAATATATAGTTTCTAAGTACAAAATATTACCTCATTTATGGTTTGTGATTTGTGTCTATGGTTTTCCATGTATTTGAGGCTTTCAATTTTTGTGTTTTTTTCTTATATTCTCTATGTTCTGGCTATGTTTACAGCATTGGAGAAAGAACGCATACTATAGAGAGCCAGCAAGAAGGGGTGTGTTTGAACCAAGCGGCAAGAGATGCATACTAGTAATACCATTTTCCACATTGTTTCATTTGTGATCTGTGGTTTTTGGAACCCTATATTGTTTAATCTGCAATAAGGCACTGTTAATTGCTTCAAATTTTGATAAGCTACAAAAACAAGTATACTTTTTGGATGGGCTTGTCACTGTTAGCTTTTGGGAACGTTCTATTGAGAAGGCTATATTGTATGAATTTTTTGATAGGGTTTTGTTGAGGCATGAGTAAATTTCAACTACAGTTTGTTTTTGTGACTCTTTGTGGGTTTCTATTTATGGCTTGTAGTTTGTGGCCATGTTTTGAATCTAATATAATTTTTCATGTTATACAATTTTTCTTTGTTGCTCTTCTGTATCTGGGGGTATATTGTCTCATACATAAAAAAGGTGTTGTTGAGAAGTCTTCCAAATCTCCTTAAGGTACTATATTTTTTGGTTTATGTTTTCTCGTTATTGCTACAATGGAATAAAATAGTTAATCCTATAGACTTTGTGTTAGATTGCATTGGGCATTCTTGATTATTGTTCTCTTGCTTTAGCTATATGGTTTAATTTTTGAGAAGCTGTTGTTGAAAATGATCTATTGTCTCAATCTTCAATGACGTTCCATTGAGACAATAGTATATTTTTGAATGGGTTTGTTACCATCAATTTTCTGTGGATTTCGCGGTCTGTGTTTTTGTGGTTGTGGATTTCCACCAATTTGTAACCGTGTATTTCTTTTGTTTTGCAGGTTTCCGTGAGGGGGCCAATGTTCATTCCAACAATGCCTGATTTATCACTTCCATTGTGTGGGCATGGTTGCAATAGACTAAAATAGTCAATGGTATACAATTTATGTGTGATCGAATCAACAACTGGGAATAGGTTTCCTAGTATTATTTTTCATTTGACGCTACCATTAATTACAATGGTGGACAATATATTTTCCCTATGTGCAGATACACATATTTTTCATTGTGGTTGCAGACAATATTCATACACATTGATACCTATGTTTATTGGTATTGCTACATTTTCAAAATGGCTAGTTGTATTACAAGTCCCATATGTAACATTTATACCACTCTTCTTGTAACTCTAACAACTCACATGCAAGATGGGTGGATATCCCCTATTTGTGCAAACTTTAGTTAAAAAATTTGTCAGCCTTTCAATATTTTGAACCTTCTCATGCAGGGGGTCCGGTTAGAATATAGTTGGTTGATATCTTTTCATTTTTAAATGAAAATCATTTGGTACGCCAATAGACAAGGCCAAAAAAATTAAACACTAGTTGAGATCAAGACTAATTTGCATATGGTACCTATTCAGTCGCTATGGTTTGAGACTAATAAAATAGTCAATGTCCTCATTGAAGGATAGTTGTTACCTATCCAGACCCCAATAAGGGCTTGTTATAATGGAAGGTTGTATATCAACCACCCTTAATATCATACAAAAATAGCCAGCAATAGTCCATTCTAAAGGACATGAACTATTTTTATCATTTTGCAACCAGTCCCATGGGACAGGAACCACAGATCAAATAGGAATCATCATTACCTTATGAAAAGAACAAACATATAAAGTAGGAAATATGAATATTGTTTGCATTTAATTCCACATACATACATCTCTACACATAAAGATGAATAATGTGTGTCTCTAATTTCACAAACATACATATCTTCAATACATACAGATGGTGTCTACATCTAATTTGACATACACACATATTCATAGTGGAGGAAATAGGAATAAAACACTACAAAAGAGAAACTTACTTTTTTCCATGCATATATCTCTAAGGAATAGACTTGTACATATACATCCAACACATGGAATAGATGTATTTGGAGTTGCAAAACAAATTCAACATCACTGTATACATCTCAAAATTTAGTTGAATCGACATATATAGACATTCAAAAAATCAGCATTCTAAAGTCAACAAAGCAATTGAACAGTCTATGTGATTTACAAAAAGGCATTGTTGACTGCAAATCTATATCCCTAGATTATAACCAAAGATATAGGATGATAGCCAACAACACCTTGCAGAGTACAGTAAGGCCAACAACCTCTTGGCTAGCCAACAACCCTTCCATATGACAACTTTTTCAGTGGTCGGGGGAAAGGTGGCAAAGGTGGTTGCCATACACTGGGAAAATATAGAATAGCTTTCAACAATGCCTTGTATAAAAAAACATAAATTTTATAGTGGTGCAACCATGAACACAAAGCCAAAGACTTCAATGACACAATCATTATTTCAACAAAGACATATAAAGTAATATTGAGATCCGTCACTGGAATCAATAGATGCAACAACTATCAACAAGTCTATAATTACCACTAGATAGTGCATAGGAAATATTCCAACAAAAAGAAAGCTATATGGAACTCCACTAAAAAGGAAGACACATAAATAGATAAACATAGGCTACTCCCAAATAGGTAGCAAACAAAGACATGAAAGCCACATAAATACGTCAAATATAAACAAGTTAGACTATACACCAGGAAGGCTACAAATGCAAGCAAAGCATGTTTGTAGTTTTCTCAATGCACATGGGGAACAACCAATATAGGTGGTAGGAACAAAGAATAAACAAGGAACAGACTTACAGGATCAAGGCCTGACAATTTCCAAGCAGCCTGGGGAGAGCTAGAGTCCACCAACATTACTAGAGCTACTCTTTGTAAAAGAAAGAGCTGCAATGTCGATGGTTGGCCACAATTTCTATTTCAACAAGAATGCAATAGCCAAAGATTCAATTAAATCATCAAAAGATAACAAGGTCCATTCTCAGTTTTTAAATAGAAAACCCTTGTAAATTCCAAATTTTTTTGTTGGCACATTTAGAGTATAATAAAAATAAATAATATAAAAAATGCAGATTTATAGATCTCTCCATAAATAATATAAAAAACAATCTATATTCCTCTAGCACAACCAACCTAGAACATATGTTGTCCACCAATGCAATCATTGGTGGCATCAATCTTCCATATATCAACAAAAATAAAACTTATCATTCCAAGAATGACCCAATGAAAAGCAACATAGCAATCACTATATATCAATATTGTTTGCATCCACTGTGACATACACACATATCTACATATAGGGGAGGAAAAAATTTCTAATTCATGCCATTTGTTTTGTGGCGATCGTTCCAATATGGAATTCTTCATTTTTATACTCAAGCCTGGGCCACATCCTATCATTTGAACAAGGTGCCATGAGAACGCTATATTGTTTCAATTTTAAATAAGGTGTTGTTCAAAAGAGGCTGTATTGTTTGCACATCTAGGAGGAATGAATTTTTGATTCATGCCCTTTGTTTTCTGACCATCGTTCCAATATGGCATTCCTCTTTGTTATACTCTAGCCTAGGCTACTTCGTATCATTTTCAACAAGATGTCATGAGACCGCTATATTGTTTCAATTTCAGATAAGGTGTTGTCCAGAAAAGGATACATATTGTTTGCTAATATAAATATTGTTGCCAAAATCAAGAATGACTTGCTAGAATGATAGCCTATATCTTAAGTGTGACATAGAGGATCCGTTTTACCATTGATCAAAGCGGTGGACAATGTATCTTGTTGCTCAGGGGCTTACTTTCAAGTTCTTCTTGCAATGGAGTAAAAAAAATTATCTTATAGATATTGTGTTAGATTCAATTGGGCATCATTGATTATGACTACTTTATAAGAATATTTTATGCATCTAATACCATATATGTATTTGTATGATTCTCAAGAATTCCTTTTGGGTAACAACATTAACTCTATAGTATTAACTATTTTATTATGCATTGCAAATGAAAGTATATAGCCAAAGCTACAGAACAAAAAATTGCATTGAATATAGAAAACAACACAAACTATTTTAATATATCACAACCATTTGCACAAAACAGAAGCCATAAATGAGAAAATATTAAATTTTTCCATCCATAGATTTGTATGTATATCAAAATGTTTTTTGGGAATGTTTGGAACGGGATAAAACTGTTGAGCTTATGTAGTCTTTGTCCATTGTTAATGTATAGCTTGGGCTATATTGTGGTTTTCTCCATTTGCATTGCTATTGAAACCAATGTTGTTTGATTTATATCTTTGGTATTCTAGTTATGGAAATATAGTGATATGCACATAGAAAATATAAAATAGAACTCAACACAATAAGGCGTGCTCTCAACCCTACCATAAAATTATAAAAAATGTATAACATTTAGTTCCACTAAATAGATATTTTCACCATTGGTCACAATGGTGGACAATTTATTTTCTTGCTCGAGGGTTTCGTAAGAGCACACAAGACTCCATAAGCCAATATGGTAGGATGTAAATCAGGCCTTTTTTTTTTGTGCAAACCGCATTATGTCACATGCATCAAGTAGGGCTAAATTATAATTACTTAATTTGTCCCATTGCAACTACAGAGCAAATTATCCATTATAAAATTTAGAACTTTGATATCTCCTGATTTACATATTGTCTATGAATTAGTTATGATCAAGTGCTGCTATAACATTCACACTTTGTATACACAAAAGATGTATATGGTCTAGCCTTTCCAATAGAACTTTTACATAGGATAGTAGGTGTGAGTTTTAGCTTTCTGTTGCAATGGTGCAGTGGAATAAAATACCTAATGTTATGCAATTCATTCTATTTTCGCATAATCGCCACACTAAACTCCTCACTTTTTTGTTATTCTTGTAGACCATAGCCCAACCATAATGCAACATTTGATAAACTATTATGTTACAAACAACCTTTCAGAATAATGATAGTGACTACAAAACCAGTAATAATGGTCAAATTGACAATCAAATCCTAATGTACTCTATATTGATCGTAGTAAGCAATATTTATTTCACAACTGGCCAGAGTGGTCGGGAATTTATATTCTTTATGTTACATTTTGAATAGGCTATAGTATTTAATTTTTGATAGCGTCTTGTTGTAAATGCCAGGGTCTATCAATCTTTCCCACTGCTCCATCCACAAAATGCTACATTTCAAATACACATATACATATACACATACATATATACATCTAAATATATATACATGTATATACACATATATATATGTATATATACATATATACCTATGGATATACATACATACATATATATAGATACATACACACACACACATATATATACATGTATATACACATATATTTACCCACATTGTATGGTTTGCGTGTACTGGGGATCATCATAATGATAGCTACCCTTTAACGCCTAGGGGAACAAAACAAATGTTTGGGAAATTTTCAATAAGGTGTTGTTCAGTCTCATTCTGTTGCTATACCTAATATGAGAGCTAAGAGGGACGAGGGTAAGCATTTTTGAGGGTGCAAGCTGGATTAAGATTTGTGCAGCTTCTGTGAAGGTGGGTGGAGGTTATTTTGTTTTTTTTGTAAGGGCGGATGGTTGGAAATGCAAAAGAAAAGTGTCACCTGTGATAATATTTTTCCCTTTTTTACGCAGGAAAGTTGGTGAGAAGATGGGTTATAAGTCTGGACATAATTTTTGTCAGCCTCCCAGATTTTTTTTCCTTCCGATGGTAGTGGGAAGGTGGCAGTGGTAGTTGTTGGTTGCTTTGGGAATAGGGTTGTTTGCATCAACATTAATTGTTCTATGCTTTGCATTTAGCGTCAATGGCCATAATAATAACAACCATTTAACACCAAACAGAACAAAACAAATTTATGGGAATTTTTTAATAAGGCATTCTTTCAATTTTTGATAAAGCTATGTTGAGAAATCAGTATATTTTTACTTTTGTTTCCCACTATGAATCTTATTGGCTTCCTTTTTATTAATACAATTATATATATATATATGTGTGTGTGTGTGTGTATTATACATATATATATATATGTATATATATATATATATACATATATATATAGATCGTTTCTCCATCTAGGTTGCTATTGATACCAATATTGTTTAATTTATTGCTTCCATTTTGTGGCTGATATATATATATATATATATATATATATATATATATATATATATATATATATATATATATATATATATATATATATATATATATATATATATATATATATATATATATAATATATATATAGATCGTTTCTCCATCTGGGTCGCTGTTGAAACCAATATTATTTAATTTATCGCTTTTTGGTGGCTAAGGTTGGAATAAAATAAAAAATAGTTAATGCTCTGCCTCACGAGCTATATCATTTCATTTTTGGAACAAAATAAAACAATTAATTTTGTTCATTCAATGTTTTCTTAATATATGGTTTTCGTTTTGTGGCTATGGTTAGAACAGAAGAAAAAATAGTTAATGTTGTGCCTTAGGCTATATTGTTTCATTTTTGGAATCAAATAAAACTTAATTAATGTTGTTGATTCAACGTTTGGTTACATTAGGTATTATTGATTATTGTTCTCTACCTTAGGCTATAGTGGGTATATTTTAATATCAATATATATGTATATATATGTGTGTGTGTACATATATACATATATTTATATATATTTCAATTTCCCATGGGTCTATCTTTATGGCTTGCATTTAGCTAATATGGTGGGAAAAGGGATACATGTACATATATATACACACATATGTACATATATACATATATATACCTACATATATATATATATATCTATATACACATATAGATATATATATGCATATATATTTTTGTAGGGTTTGTGTTTGATGTTTGTGCTTTGTAGGTATGTTTGCAACATAATAAAACTATAGAGGTTATGGAGTTTTTGTCGATTATTATTGTATAGCTTGGGCTATATTATGGCTTGTTGCATGTGGGTTGCTATTGAAAGTAATGTTGTTTGATTTATGGCTTTCATTTTCTGGTTATGGTTGGAACATAATAAAATAATTAATGTTGTTGATTATATGTTTGGTTACATTAGCTATTATTGATTATTGTTCTCTGCCTTAGGCTATATAGGGTATGTTTTAATATCTATATATATATATGTAAGATTAAAATTGTTAAGGTTATGGAGTTTTGGTTGATTCTTATTGTATAGCTCGAGCTATATTGTGGCTTTCTGCATCTGGGTGGTTCTTGAAACCAATTTTATTTGATTTATGGCTTTAGTTTTTTGGTTATGGTTGGAACAAAATAAAATAATTATATATATTTCAATTTCCCATGGTTCTCTATTTATGGCTTGCATTTAGTTGATATGGTGGCAAAAGGGATATATACATATATATATACACACACACACATACATATACACATATCTAATATAACACACACACACACACACACACACACACACACACATATATACATATATATATTTTTGTACGGTTTGTGTTTGATGTTTGTGCTTTGTGGGTATGTTTGCAACAAAATAAAATTATAGAGGTTATGGAGTTTTTTTCAATTGTTATTGTATAGCTCGGGCTATATTGTGGCTTACTACATGCGGGTGGTTGTTGAAAGCAACGTTGTTTTATTTATGGCTTTCATTTTTAGTTTATGGTTGGAGCAAAATAAAATAATTAAAGTTGTTGATTCTATGTTTGGTTACATTAAATATTATTGATTATTGTTCTCTGCCTTAGGCTATAAATGGTATATTTTAATATCAATATATAAATTTAAGATTAAAATTGTTAAGGTTATGGAGTTTTGGTTGATTCTTATTGTATAGCTCAAGCTATATTGTGGCTTTTTGTATCTAGGTGGCTATTGAAACCAATGTTGTTTGATTTATGGCTTTTGTTATCTAGTTATGGTTGGAACAAAATAAAATAATTAATGTTGTTGATTATATGTTTGGTTACCTTAGGTATATTGATTATTTTTCTTTGGCTTAGGCTATATTTGTGTCAAATTTGCTCAAAATTTTTTGTCAGCCTCTTCATTTTTTGTCTTTTTTCGGTGATGGGATAAACTTGGCGGATGGGTTATAGTTTAGTTGGGATTTTTTTCAGCCCTTCCATATATATATTGGTGATCCCATAATAGTGGTTTACAATTTTTGGCCAAACTGGACACTGAAATTATTATTTTTAACTAAATCTTCACATTCAGGAACCTATAGTGGCTAAACTATGAGGAATTTGAAGATGGTGCAAACTAGAGTCTCATCAAATTTTGTCCGTAGATTCTAAAAATATTTTTTTCAAAATTTTTGGAATCAAATTGCACTTCTTTTTCCATCTCCCATGAAAATTGATTTTTTTCAGAAAATAACATTTTTAAAAAGTGACACAACTGTATAATGCATAACTTTTTTTCCATGAAGGATAAAATTCTAATTCTTTCAAATTTAGATTTGTAACTCTGATATCTAGTGTTTCCACTTGGTTAGATAGTTTTTATTGAATATGTTTTCCTTAATCAAGTTTCAAAGTCAAAGCGAATTACAATTCGGACCTAGCGCGACCATTATTAACTTTTTTGTATATGTCAAAATTTTATTTTATTTTTTGTTGGATCAAGGACTTCAATATCTGGTGCACTCATATTTTTTAATTTTTTTTTTATAATCTTCTATTTTTCCACATGTGAAGAACAAAGAAATTTATTTTCAATGAAAAACCTATGTTTAATAAAACTTAAAAAACAAATACATAACAAAACCAAAACATATTAAAATTATATTCATTGGATAGCTTGTTCTGAGGAATACCACAATCATTTGAAATAAATTTTAAATGAATTCATTTGATCCCCAAAAGCTAAATCAAAAGTGATTTTTTATCAGCATTTTGATAGGTGTAAAGGAGACATATTTATAGGTATGGTTTAAAACTAGCGAGGTTTTATCCAAGGGGGTTTGATCTAAGGTGATTTGATCAAACCCTCTTCAATTGGAATCCGTAAAATGGAACTTTTTAAGGCTTAAATCATTATATTTTCTAAAAATATGTGATTTTAGCTAAAATCCATTCCTCTCAGGAATTGTAAACCACTATTATGACAGTACCTATATATATATACACATTTGTATACATATATACATATATATACAGATATATATATACACATATGTAGATATAGTGGCGGATAGCTTATAAGTTTGGTTGGAATTCTGGTCGGCCTCCTAATTTTTGGGCCCTCCAATTATCGTAAAAAAGGTGGTGGAGGCAGTTGTTGGCTACTTTGGGAATATGGCAACATTTTTTAAGTCGTGTGGATAGAAAAGGCTACAAAAATTAAACGCTAGTTTGCATCAACATTAATTGTTGTATGCTTTGCATATATTGGAAATGGTCATAATAACAACAAGGATAAATGGAAGCGATAAATGAAATAATATAGCCTAACGCAGACAACAATGGTGAACAATCCCTTATGCAAAACAACATAGAGTACATAACATTAACTATTTTACTGCATTGCAACCATCACCACAAAACAAAAGATGTGAAGGAAACAATATTGTTATCAATAGTCACCCAGATGGCCAAATGTGCAAAACACTAAAAATCACAATGATAAATCTGTACAAAAACATGCACGCAAAATCTAAACCATAAATCAAACAATATCACTACGAACAAACTATATACTCTTTTTCCAATAAAACCCTATAAAAAATAAAACAATATACCATAAAAAAGGCAACCTGTATAACATTAACTATTCCATTGGGTTGCAACTATCGCACACAAAAACACGGCTTCCAACAGTGGCTCACATACAAAATCCACAAAACATAGAAAGCTCCCAGTAATAGACCAAATTAAAACCTTCACCACAAAAACACGAACCCTAAATGAATCAATATTGGTTTCAACAATAACCCAGATGGGGAAATTAACCAAAAACACATCAGATTAACTATTTTGCAGCCATTCACACAAAATGGAAGCCATAAATGAAACCATATTGCCAACATTCACCCACATGCAAAAACCCACAAAACACAAGAAATCTTGAATTTAAGATTCACCAAGAACACAACAGATTAACTATTTTCCAACCATTCACATAGAACTGAAGCCATAAATGGAACAATATAGTCAACAGTCACCGACATGCCAAAACCCACAAAACTATATAGTCCAACAACAATCGACACAATGAAACAATATTGCTTTCAAGAATAAACCAAATGAGAAACCAACAAAAAAACATGAATACAACATACGAAATGCAAGAAACAAAGAGTATTTCCTTCTAGCAATGGTGACTGCACAGAAACCATAAACCGAACAATTTAGACTAAGCTATAGAGAAACTATTAACAATCCCCTTTCAAAAATAACATAAAGTGTTTTAGAAATAAATGACAAACATTTTTTTCCAATATGCACCTCTTCCCGCTTCCTTCAATAACACCCCTTCCTGCTTGCTTTCTCTTTCCTCCATTCTTTCTCCACAGCCTACAAATGAACACCACAGAATTATCACAACCCACACCTTTTGCAATCATCGATGCATGCAAAAAACACAAGATAACCTCCAACCACCTTCATAGAAATTCCACAGCCGATCAACACACTTGCACCTTCACAGAAGCTTGCCCTCTGCACTCATAGCTACCTTCAACAACAACAAAAACCCAAAGAATGACACCCAACATTACATTATCAATAACTACAGAAACATTCATTTTGTTTTTTGAGGACTTTAAAATCGATGTTACTTGCACCATCACCACTACACATAAACCATACAACAATCAATGCTAATGAAATTTTTTTGGCCTTCTCTACAACCACGTCATTTTGACGGCCTCCTCTATCGTTGCGCCAAACACATTTTTATTTAAAAAAAATCTCCGCCACCTTTTACATGACAATGGAGACCTAAAACTGACACCTTAAACTAACAGGACTGATGAACATTTCGACCAAACCATAACCCATTTGCTAATTTTTCCTCGATTCCAGAAAAGTCAAAAAACGGCGAGGCTGATGAAAATTCTGAGCAAAGTTGACACAAATAGCCTATCGGCTAATTAAATCTATTAACTATAAAAGTAAAAAATACATACATTAAGGAGCCTAGGGTTGAAATTTGGAAGTCACTAGCTAGGACACCAGTGCATCACATGGATTCCCATGTGCAATGCTATCATATATGTGAATAAAGTAAGAAAAGTGCTAGAAATGTAAAAATTCAATTAGTTGTTTTCCTCACAGGTACAAACTCTAGAAGTAAGAAAACACCAAGATATACTATACAATTAAATATAAATAAATGAATAAAATAATAATGATGTAAATGAACAATAAGAAAAAAATCTATAAAAAAGAACTTTCAAATCTTAGTATAGTTAAGTGCTTCCAAAAGTATTTGCAAGAAAACCCAAAAACATCCAAAATATGATGGAAACCAAAAAATCCAAAAAATCTAAAAACATTCATAAAACCAAAAAGCCCAAAAACATCCAAAATATGTCAAAAATCCAAAAACAAGTCAAAAATAAAAAAGGGTAAAAAAAAACGTCATCATGTCGAACAACGTCGTCTAATCTTAAACGTAGGCAAGGCGTATATTTGATCAGCCCCCGAGACATTAGGTCAGTCCTTGGAAAATTTGAAAATCAAAACATTTGTAAAACATCTCAAAAATTCCAAAAACATTCAAAAATCCCAAAACAATCCATCCCATTTCAACATTCACTCGCAATAAACATCCACTCACAATAAATCAAATGTCACCTTCCACCTTTGGCAAAGCATTCAAAAACAAGTATAGTAAATTGAAAGTGAAAACTCAAACGTCAGGGTCTTAAGTCTAGGTTAGTAGGTAAACAAGTTGGTCAACTCTTGGTATCAATATCCCATCATCCCGTTAATCTCACAATCGTTTGATAACATGATGTCCTAGGATGCATCCTTCCTACAATGGACATCAAAATCAAGCATCATAATAGTTTAGTCTTGGCTAGAGGCATGAAGAACATTAGCTTGTTTGTTTACTTGATCTTTTCTTTTGATTTATCTTATTGTTCTCATTCCAATTACCTTTCAGTGATGTCTAATCAAAACAATTTAGAAAGAAAGAAATGGGGCATTGATCACTATCTTTTATTTGTTGTGTTTGTTGGATATTCTTGTAATATAATGTTGGTCATGCTAATTTTCTTCAATGTAGGGAGGATGCTTTGGATATCTTGTTGACTATTACATTGGGAGGTTTTTCCTTTCTATGTTTTTGTTTGATATATTTGAAATGTCTAAAGTACACTCTAACAAGGTTTCATATTTTAGATGTGAACAAGGATACTCCTATCTAATTGTCGAGTCAAATTCCATCTCACTAGGTACAACGCCATCCTGATTTTTTATACCTTGATGCATCATATCTATTTGTGTTATTAAAAATAAGGAAAGCAATGCTCTTTACATCCCCAATCCTTGGATAATCAATACATCATCATCATCATCATCGTTCATCATCATATCTAATAAAGTCTCGATGACTCATAGACTTGTTGGAATTCTGCATCTTCTTTGAATCAAGGGTTGATCCCTCAGCATTATTCTATCATCTTTCAATCAAACATGGTATCATGTCATTCACCAAAATAGCAACACATCCATCCTACATCCACAAATTGTCTACATCCTGCATAATCATGGCATATCATCACAATAGGAAACATCATACATCTCATTTGCATCATCATCATACTATACATCTATTAGTCTAAGCTTCTCATAATATAACCATCCATACATCCATCTTGAACCTCTTTGTCATGAGATTGACCCTAAAATTGAACTTTTCACTCCATCTCTATAGGGGGCAATGTACCAGTGTACTTTCTGCTAGGACATCCAAAAAAATTAGAACTATATTGAGATTAAACCTAAAATCAAACTTTTCACTTGATCTTTGTTGGATGTTGTGGATATGGTAGCTGATATGTCATTGTCATTGATGTCAACACTATTAGCATTTTGTGTACTAGAGGCTATATATGTCGAGGAAATTGAGAAAATTGTAAGAGGAAATGTTCTAGGTTTCCAATGGAACTATACAGGTTTTGAAGGTTTCCTATTCTATACGTTGAAGATCAGCTACTATGGATTTAATGGTTTATTGTTGAGTTTATCTAGATCATCCATCAAAAGTTACAAAGTTCTTCATGAAGTTTTGAGTGTGTTGTGATTTGACAGTGTTTTTGTGGTCTCTGTCAGTGTTCCTGAATGAAGATTGTGTGATTCTGGTAATCTCAGTTGTTGCAGATGCTCCTATATTTTTTTTTGGTGTTCTTGGATGTCTCTGGATCATTCTCTATCTTTTTGGTACATTCACATTACTCGATGAGCTCATCGTCAAAGATCTTTTTGTGCATGTTTGGTTTTTCTTGTTCTTGGCCAACATGTTAGTGGTGGTGTGTTGTGGATCTTCATGGTGAAATTAATTAAAGTATTTTTGTGTTGGAGAAATTAATTTGGGTCTCCACTATGTTGTGGCCAACCTTGGGGGATTTGTATTGGAAATTTATTTAAATTTGGGCCGAAATTAAAAATATATTATAGTTTTTTGGCCGACTAAGTTGTGATGAAATCCCATGTAGTGGATATATAAGAGTGATTGGTTGAGCAAAGATAGTGTGTGCATAAGTGTGAATGTCTACCAAAGCAAGTGTAAATGTACGAATAATGTTTCTATCATTCAATTACTGAGTAGAGAGTGAAGAAGATTGAGCAAAGTGTGAAGAAGGTTTTCTAAGCTTAATTGGAACTGTAATCAGGCTTGTGTAGAAGCTGTTTTCTTAGTTTGTAATCTTTGGATTTTAAATCCTATTCTGTATTGTTGGAAAATGAGTCCTCTTTTGTATTTGAGCAGTGAGCTCTAGGCAGTGTGCCTGAAGGCATGCGCATTCCCCTTATTATTTCCCTTTATACTTCTAACAGAGTATAATCTTGTGGACTAACATCCACCATAGTTTTTCCCCTAATAGGGTTTCCATGCAAAAATATTGGTGTTATTTGTCTCTCTGATGTGTTGATTGTTTGTGGTTAATTTGCTTATTCATCAAATTTGAGATTAAAGTTAATATAAGTTAGAAAATTTTTAGTTTTTGTGACAACTGTTTCACCCCCCCTCTCAGTTTTTTGTCCTTATTTTTCCAACAATCTCAACAAGGTTATTCTTTGAACCAACACAGTAGGTACATTGCTTCAAAGAGGGACAAAATGTAGACATGAAAATAATCCTAATTGATATTATGCATCTAAATCTGATCAATTAACATCAAGTTCTTCTATTAATCAAATAAAGAAATTTATTAGATTAATTCACTAATGTTCATCATGTTGAATTAAATAAATCAATCAAATCCCTAAAGTCCCCTCATTTGATTTAATAAATCAAATTATTTAAATCAAATGTCAAATCCTTGAAATTTCTCCAAGTTAATTAATTCTAGATTAATTAACTCCTAATCCTAATTACCAATTCTCTAGATTAAACCCAACCCTTGATTAACTAACCCACTTGCTCATGAAAATAATTCTTTTTATTAACTAATTATCCTATTTTCCCTCACAATTTCATTTGCTTTGGGAATATTCCTCCAATAACTCAACTTATTTGACTTTATTGCTCAAATATTAATGCCTCTTACACCCCTCTTACATCTCCGACCATATGCATTTATTCGTCTTACATCCTCACCCACGTCCTCTTACACTCTCAACCACATGCATTTATTTCTCTTCCATCGTTTTTACTTTCACATTCCCCAAAATGTGCTCCACCTTCATCCAATAGATTTGTGACAAGTGTCACAATCTCATTAGCTCTCTTTTAGTCCCACATTCCTCCCATCTCTCCATTCTTCAACCCTTCAACCCTATAAATAGAAGCCACTTCTATTTGAAATCCATCTACAATCTTATCCATTTACACTATAGAAACTTTCATCTCCTTGCGTCACATTTTGTTCATTATCATTGGAAGCTTATCAAGGAGGTGGGAAAAGGCATCCTTTCCACATCAAAGGAGCACCACTTCCACTATGGGATAGGTTTTGCACATGCTTTTTATATGGTTTCAATTAGTTTATTTGATCTTTATGGCTTTTTTTGCATTATCAAGTATATTTAAATATCTCATAGGCATTCTTATTTTGGTTTGCTTAATTTACTAACAATGCTAATTTTTGTTTGTGATTGAGCAAGATTGCAGGAAAAACATCCAAATTTTTGCACCCATGTGCCATGGGGCATTATGCTCATTAGATGTGTTTTACGCTCAGATATAGGATTTTAATTTTATTTTAAGCATATATTGTTCGAATATAACTATTGGAATATATTTTAATCTACTCTTAATCCTCTTTTAATTTTATTTTAAGCATACATTGTTCATTTACTTCAAATCTACATTTTCATTGTTTCACTGTATTGGCATAGATCCCTCTAGATTTGGCATGTATTGTCTAAATTTGCTGCCCTATATTGTTTAAATTTTCTACTTTGTATTGTCCACATTTTTGCCATATTGAAGAATTGCACATTTATTTCTCAGTTTGATGATTATTGTTAAGGGTTCGCTACATCTTTCTAAGTGAAAATTTAAACCTCTTATAACTGGAAAGTTCACTGCAATCATTTCTTTTCATGAGGTAACATCTCTTTTTAGGAATTATGTCAAACAGTTCGTGTGCCCTCTCTATGCTTCCATTTTGGCATAGGAAGAGAGGCAACGGGAAAAGGTTGTGTTATTTGGATTTACATCTGCAATTCCATTAGCTTGAAAGTTTCTAAATTCCATTTATTCGTTGGTTTTATACCTACCAATTGCATTAGCTTGAAAGTTTCTGAAAAGCCATTTATTCGTTGGTTTTACACCTGCCAATTGCATTAGCTTGTAGGTTTCTAAAAGGCATTTATTCACTGGTATGCTATAATCATAAATGCTGTTAAAAAATAAAGACTCAAGTTGTTCTCTTGATTGATTTTCTCTAGGTGGATATAAGCTCTTTATGGCAATCAAAATTGTATTTTTAGGTGCATTTAAGTGTTTGGGGAAGGCTCTATAATATTATATTCATCGTACTTGTTTTGGCTTCATCCTCTTTGCTTAAACATATTATTTACTTATGTAATGTGATTAGGCCATCATGATGCTTGGGGTGGTGGTTGATCATTCACAAGATTTTGTCTTTATCTCTTTATATTGGTTTCATTAATTGTGGATTTTTTTGCAGATTTCAAAAAAGGTGTTTGAATGCATGGAGGGTACCATTTCAAGGGCATTTAAATATACTTGCTCCCCAATCTAACCATTAACATTACAAGAGATTTAAATGCATTCATTATGATGGTATTTTCAACTATTTCACACATTACTTAGTAACTTGAATTAATTTCTTGTGATAATATCGATTGAATCACCTTGTGAAGATCTTTCTTTCTTGAGGTCGACGCATTGGTCTTCCAATGAGTTGGTATGGTGGAGTTAATATGCTCACTGCAGAAGGATAAAAAATTCAATAGAATAATTTGATAGTTGTTGCAGCTGACTTATCATTTACTAATGTCATTATTCTTTTATGTTTTGCAAAATTTGAGTTATGTTGTCTATAAAATGTTAGGTAGATATAAAAAATTAATGGTAGTAAATGTTTATGGAAGTCTTTTTTCCACTTGTTTCAATAAATGTAGTCCCTTTTCTATTTGTATGTGGATTTGTGTATGAAAAATATGAAGTTTTGAAATCAATTGTCCTTTCATAAAAGTGGATGCCAATAAATTTTTTTTTATTAAGTTATAATTTCATCGAATAGAACTATTGTGCCTTGAAAACTCTTTTTATATCTTTAAGAAGTTTCATCAAATAGTTGACGTGCCTTATGCATATTTCTATAGTTTTATAATGGGTGCATAAATCTTATTTGTGATAACTTTGCAATTTTTCTACATGGGTTTGCATAAAGAATCGGTTGCATTAGAATTGGGCATTGGAATCGAAAAACCACAAGGATATTTGAGTTGAAGAAAGTGGGCACTTGAACTTTTAAAAAAAAGAATTTTTAAATGCTTATTGTAATAGCTTCAAGCATCCATTTCCCACTTTCATTTTTTGTTTTAGGACAACTCATGTCATCTTTGGGTTTAAAAATTTACCCTCAACTCAAGCTTTGTCAAAGTTGGATTAAAATTGAACATTAGGAAATTACTAGACTTTGCAAATGGGTTAAAATTGAACAAGAAACTTCAGGCTTGGTTTTTGGTGCTTAAATCGAACTCACCATTGCTTTGGGGTTTAAAAAGAACTTGTGCCTTAATTTTTCTTATATTTTTGCATTCTTTTTCATTTGAATGCATATGCACTCCTCTTGTGCCACTCAACAATCTTGAGAATCAAAAGCATTCTATTTACATTGGTTGTCTAAAGTCACACACACATTTCAATTTGGAGCTAAAACTGAACAATCACATGAGTGTGAAGGAAATTCATTGTGTGTGCTCCCTCTTAGTGCTTTATGAAATCTAGGCAGTCAAACTACAAATGTACTTCTTCACTTTTTTTTACCTTTAGAGGGCCTGCCTCCCCCTTTGAAAGGAGGGAATGAGCCAAGCGGTAATGAGCTAACACCAAGCTCTTCCAAACTACTATATACAACTTTGTGATTGCAAGGAAAGTTTGCAATCAATAGGAAATGGTACATGATAGCTCTCCCCTAGTATCTTTATGATGTGTAAATCCCTTGTTCTAAGGGTTGAGAGACATCTTGGTAGAGTTTATCATAGTATCCCCTAAACTAGATGTCCTTAATACTTGTTGGTGCAAGAACGGTTGTTCTAAAGCTACCCCACATTTGCACTATTAAAAGTAGAAATAGAAAAAATCCTTAAGGTCTCCAGATCTTTAGGATTTTGAGATTTGGTGGTCCCAAAAAGTGTGTGTCATGGAGGGGAGCAAGTGTTTCCAAATCTTTAACTGTTCACTTTGTCTCAGTGTTTGGATAAATTTAAGTGGGGACTCAATAAAGTATAGCCATTTCTATCCTAGGATTGTACAATTTGTGATCCAATCAAATACATTTCTTGGATCTCACACTTTGAAACAAACATTCAACAAGTCATCAGAATTTCAAACCCTTTGGAAAGAACAAATATCCTTGAAAATTCCAAAGATTACTACTTGTCCCTAGGGATTTTATCCTTAGAGGCTTCTAAATATTTGGTCTTATATCTCAATTTGTTCTCCCCAAAGTCAACCGAGGAAAAATATGGCCTTGATTCTTTGATTTTCACACAATGGACCTTGTGAAATGAAAAGGAGCTAAGGCATGGACATTCAGTTTGAAAGTTAAGAAAGAAGCATTGATGTGGCAAAAAGAATCCATTTAATCAAGATAAAAGATAAGTGGACCCCACAAATGTGTTTGATCTAATGATTTCCCAAAAATTCAAAATCCCAAAACCAAGGTCCATTAATCTTCATAAGCAAGGTATGTGCAGGATCATCATGGAAAAAACAGGCCCTTAAGTGGCAAAAAATTTAGAAAAAATAGTGTTAGGAAACTTGACGTAAAATTTTTAATAACTTATCTATATTCTTTCAAAAATATGTAAGAATAGAATCTGTAGAAAATTGAATGTAGTTTCTAAACTACTAGGTTTATTTAAAAATAAATAAAATCTATTTGGTGAAAATTTGAAATTTCAATGTAGTAGTACTTAAATTTTAGGGAAAAATAAGAAGTAGGTGTTTGTCTACCCACCTAACCATAATAAAATGATAATATTTTTTTATAATATTTTAAATATAAGTAGAGGAATCATGTCCGGATGTGATGCATATTTTTTGTAATTTTTTTTCCAAGTAAATAATTAATTATGAATTTTGTATTACAACTTTTAAAAAATATAAATACTTGTATCTCTGACCACCTTAACTTGCTCAAAACTTCATGAAATTTAATTTTTCTTTTTTTAATCCTATAGTATGTGAAGCATAGAATGTGACGCATGTTTCAGATTCAAAAAATGTGATACCGTTCGAAAGTTATAGATGTTTTTGAATCAACTTATTGATTAGGACTTTAGTCGTAATTCTAATAGAAAATGAATAATAATTATTTATTAAATTCAAATTAAAGCATAATTTATATTGGTGGAAAGTTGAGAATCTCCTCTAAGAACCCTTTTCGTTTCATCAATTTTGGGTAAAAAAAAGTCGTCAGCCACATACCCTACAAATACCCATAATATTGCCACTTTTTGGCCCATCATGATCCTGCACATACCCAACAACTTAGTCCAAATTCTCTCAAGAAACACCTTTTAGCACTTTAAAAAAATAGAGATAGATTGGTATACAACTTTTACAAACGTTCTTCAAGAAACAATCCAAACTTGTATTCCTTCTATTATTGTTAGAATCCTGGTCTTTTCCAATGTTTTGAATTTCTCACATAGGGTTGAAGGTTTTAGAGGTATAGCATGTTCTTCAATACCTTGGTCTTGTAAACAAAGTCTCTCTGGGTTCATCTAGGATCACTTTCATTTGTCACATCATCAATCAAATCCCATCTCACAAACAAATTTTAGAACCTTGGAAAAATCATTCATGCCAGAATTTTGGTAAATTCATTAATCCAAATCAAATCATGTTTTTTGGATAAGTGTGTGGGGATGAATCCTTTCTCACCCATTTAGTTAAATTATCACCCTCTTTGGACAAGTTTACCCCAAGATATCTAACATCTTGGGATCTACAAGTCCATTATCTAAATCAAACCAAATCAAAGTCAAAATCATAAATCCTAAAGTCTAGTATTCCTCCAAAGTTCTCAAAAGTTCAATCATCCATAACACGCATACTTCATTTATCACATCACTATAATTTGATCCTTAAACATCCTACATTTTATTTTTTTACCTAGAGTTTAGTATCAATCGAAGGAGTTATAGGTTTACCTCCCATATTCCTAAAAGTTGATCCCAATTTTATGGTCCAAACAAGGTCACAACACAAGAAGATCATGGAGAAAAACAAAGAAACATGAACCTCAAGTGATTTAAGTCAAACATAAACATAATTCAACCCTAGGATATGCATCGACCTTCCACTTAATCCCCCTCAACTACCACAAAATATTCAAGAGGGAGGTTTCCAAGTGGAGGATGTCACCAATAACTTCCAAGGGATGTCCCAAGATAAAATAATTGAACTAGTTGAAAATCCTGAAACACACAAGATTTTCAACACAGTCATGAGGCTCAATCCAACACAATACATGTTAGCATTAGCGAAGGAAGGGGCTAAACTCCCTTTCGATTTTGAGGTGAGTACTATTATTGAAAAACCTTTTGAGAACATGCCTCAAAAATCATTCATGCCTTCATTCTCAAACATCATCCAGCTCATCATACAACCAACATCATCTCATGCTCCAAGTCAACTCATGATCACCAAGGGAAGTTCACTACTCCAAGCTCTTCAAACACATCCACTTTTCAACAACCAAAACTTGGACACAAACACAATCTTGGGAATGCCTAGTACTATCCCACAAGACCCTAAGCATCCATATGTACCACTCATTTTCCTTGATACAAGCAATCCCTCCACCTTTTCCATAGTATTGGCATACCTTCTTGATATGTAAAGCTCTCTCCCAAATGTATCACAAGGACAAGGGTATGTGTAGGATCATCATGGAAAAAACAGGCCCTTAAGTGGCAAAAAATTCAGAAAAATCATAGTTAGGCAACTTGATGTAAAAATTTCAATAAGTTGTCTATATTATTTGTAAAATATGTAAGAATAGAATCTTTAGAAAATTTAATGTAGTTTCTAAATTAATAGGTTGGTGCAATAATGGTCATTCTAAAGCTACCCCACATTTGCACTATTAAAAGTAGAAATAGAAAAAATCCTTAAGCTCTCCAGATCTTTAGGATTTTGAGATTTGGTGGTCCCAAAAAGTGTGTCATGGAGGTGAGCAAGTGTTGCCAAATCTTTAACTGTTTGAATTTCTCACATAGGGTTGAAGGTTTTAGAGGTATAGCATGTTCTTCAATACCTTGGTCTTGTAAACAAAGTCTCTCTGGGTTCATCTAGGACCACTTTCATTAGTCACATCATCAATCAAATCCCATCTCACAAACAACTTTTAGAACCTTGGAAAAATTATTCATGCTAGACTTTTGGTAAATTCATTAATCCAAATCAAATCATGTTTTTTGGATAAGTGTGTGGGGATGAATCCTTTCTCACCCATTTAGTTAAATTATCACCCTCTTTGGACAAGTTTACCCCAAGATATCTAACATCTTCAGATCTACAAGTCCATTATATAAATCAAACCAAATCAAAGTCAAAATCATAAATCCTAAAGTCTAGTATTCCTCCAAAGTTCTCAAAAGTTAAATCATCCATAACATACATCCTTCATTTATCACATCACTATAATTTGATCCTTAAACATCCTACATTTTCTTTTTTTACCTAGATTTTAGTATCAACCGAAGGAGTTAGAGGTTTACCTCCCATATTCCTAAAAGTTGATCCCAATTTTATGGTCCAAACAAGGTCACAACACAAGAAGATCATGGAGAAAAACAAAGAAACATGAACCTCAAGTGATTTAATTCAAACATAAACATAATTCAACCCTACGATATGCATCGACCTTCCACTTAATCCCCCTCAACTACCACAAAATATTCAAGAGGGAGGTTTCCAAGTGGACGATGTCACCAATAACTTCCAAGGGATGTCCCAAGATAAAATAATTGAACTAGTTGAAAATCCTGAAACACACAAGATTTTCAACACAATCATGAGGCTCCATCCAACACAATACATGTTAGCATTAGCGAAGGAAGGGGCTAAACTCCCTTTCGATTTTGATGTGAGTACTATTATTGAAAAACCTTTTGAGAACATGCCTCAAAAATCATTCATGCCTTCATTCTCAAACATCATATAGCTCATCATACAACCAACATCATCTCATGCTCCAAGTCAACTCATGATCAGCAAGGGAAGTTCACTACTCCAAGATCTTCAAACACATCCACTTTTCAACAACCAAAACTTGGACACAAACACAATCTTGGGAATGCCTAGCACTGTCCCACAAGACGCTAAGCATCCATATGTACCACTCATTTTCCATGATACAAGCAATCCCTCCACCTTTTCCGTAGTACTGGCATACCTTCTTGATATGTAAAGCTCTCTCCACAATGTATCACAAGGACAAGGGTATGTGTAGGATCATCATGGAAAAAACAGGCCCTTATGTGGCAAAAAAATCAGAAAAATCATAGTTAGGCAACTTGATGTAAAAAATTTCAGAATAATGTATCTATATTATTTGAAAAATATGTAAGAATAGAATCTATAGAAAATTTAATGCAGTTTCTAAATTAATAGGTTTTTTTTTTTTTAAATGTATTTGGTGAAAATTTGAAATTTCAATGCAGTAACTTAAATTTCATTGAAAACGTAAGAAATATGTGTTTGTCTATTTGACCACCCTAACCACAATAAAATGATAATATTTTTTTATAATATTTTAGGAATAAGTAGAGGACTCGTGTCTGAATGTGATGCATATTTTTTTGTAATTTTTTGCCAAGTAAATAATTAATTATGATGTTTTTATTAAAACTTTTAAAAAATATAATTCTTGTATGTTTGACCACCTTAACTTGGTCAAAATTTCATGAAATTTAATTTATCTTTTTTTAATCCTATAGTATGTGAAGCATAGAATGTGATGCATGTTTTGGATTCAAAAAATGTGATACCGTTTGAAAGCTATAGATGTTTTTCAATTAGCTTATCAATCAACACTTTAGTCATAATTGAAATAGAAAATTAATAATAATTATTTATTAAATTCAAAGTAAAGCATAATTTATATTGGTGGAAAGCTGAGAATCTCCTTTAAAAACCCTTTTAATTTCATCAATTTTGGGTATAAAAAAAGTCATTAGCCACATACCCTACATATACCCATCATATTGCCACTTTTTTGCCCATCATTATCCTACACATACCCACAAGTGGATTTATTTGGGAAAGTAGGGACTTTCAATTCCTCATCTTCATTTCCACAAGGAAACACGCCACTGCTTTTCCCACCACTCCCTATCTTTCCAACATTATCAACACCAATGCAACTTATGGGAAAAATCGTTCCATCCAACACATCAATCCCAAATCAACCCAAGCACAAGTCAAATTAATCCATCTATTATATTAAATCCTTTGATCATACCATCCATATCACAACACTAGGTGGCACCAATCCAAGTCTCCCAATCAATCATCACATCATCTACAACACCCCAAATGTCTCGAAATCTAGTCTCACAAGGACTAAAAACATCAAATCCGAACCCAACATCCACCACACAAACCCTCGTCATCACTCAACAAACACCTCAACAACCGCCTATCACATCTTCTCACACCATCCCAAAAAATCCACCACCTCCACCCCTGAATCCAAATATAGGAAATCAATATAGTATCACATTGTAAGCAACCCAACAAGCATATCGAAAGGAACTTCAACAATTCCAAGCTCAACAAGCTACACAAGTTGTGCAACAAGTTGCATAACAAGCATAGGCACAAAAAGCCACACAACAAGCACAATAGGCTACCTAAGCTGCACAAGCTACACAAGCCATACAAGCTGGACAAAAATCCACACAACAAGCTCAAGCGCAATCACAAGGCCAAGCCTTGCTACAACAACAAAAAGAATAAGTTAAAGAATAGGAATTACAATAGTACACCTATCAACAAGCCTTGAAACAACACCAAATGCAACATCAAGCAACCCAACAACAAGCACAACAACAATAGCAAGACCTACAACAAGCATTGTTGGAACAACAACAACAACAAGCATACTAGCAAGCACTATTAGCACAACATCAAATTCTTCAAACCTATGTGCAACCAAATACTTTGAACTTTAATGCACAAGGAATAGGTGCCACTCTGTCATTCACCCAACAAAACATCATCCCACATAATACCATCAATTCACCAACCATACCATCTCAAAACACATACATCCCACCACTTGATCCACAAAATGATTTTTCTGCACAAGTTAAGTTTCTTGTACAACAAATGCAAGACATATAATCAGGAAAGAAAAAAAATCACACACACAAGGGAATTTTTTCCCTTATCCATTTGACAAAAGCATTGCAATGGTTCCATTTCCACCAAGCTTCAAGATACTAAAACTTGATAATACTGAGGGAACAAAAATCCTAAACATCATATTAGGGAATTCCACGTACACTGTATGGAGGTCGCATACAATGATTCTTATCTAATGCAACCCTTCCCTCGAAGTTTGGTTGGTCTGGTAATGGAATGGTTCTCTTGTCTCCCCATGGCTTTAAAAGGTTCCAAGAAATTGTGGATTTGTTCATCAAAAACTATTCATTCAACTTGGGCGTCGAGATGAGCTTAGAAGAATTATCTTCCCTAAAACAAACCAAGGGAGAAACATTTACAACATTCTGGTAACAATGGAAATCCAATGCCAGCAAGAGCAAATGGTCTATACCAAAAGAAAAAGAAATTGGGACAATCATCTCCAACTTTGAAGGGACCTTGTCCTTTCATTTGAAAATGCAGTGCATAACAATGTACGACCAACTAATCCCCAAGATGCTCAACATCGAAACAGACCTTATCGCATGAGGGGGCACAACCACATACCAAGACAATCGACCATCAACAAGTTACAATGACAAACCTCACACATGGGAAAAGAAAAAAAATGTCACCAACGATGGTGTCATTGATGCCAAAGTTGTCATCAGTGCCCCAAGGCAAAATACACAACAAAAAACATACCAACAACCACAAAGCAATACCTAAAGTAACCCAAAAATCAACCCATCATCATAACAACAACCCAACAATCAAATTTTCAACAACCTAAATGCTCAAGGGGGAACACCCCCAAAGAATAGATATCCCCCTAAATGAAAATACACGCCACTTGGGGAACCAATCAAATCTATCATGCAATAGCTAGTACAAGCAAATCTCACCAAAATCCCTATTTATGAAAATTATCAAGAGCCTCGGGTTAAACCACTGGTCCACCATGGTATAATGAGAACCATCTCTGTGATTTTCATAAAATATTAAAGAGACACACAAAAACTAGCTATATACAACTTAAGAACCTAATCCAAGATCTCCTTGATGATAAGACCCTAACCATTGAGCAACCAGCTAGGAATCAAGACCTTAAAATATACACAAATTTTATATCAGATCATAATAAAGGAAACGAAAAATGGTAAAGGAAAGAGCTACCACAATATAAACCACATTTATGACCATGTTGTTGCATCATTAGATGAATGGATAATTTTTTTCAATATCAGAGGACCTAGAGCCGAGTGTGGAGTCACCACATGTAGTGGTAGAATTCCATTCCAGGACCTTCAACACCACCCAAGGCACCCGCCGCCAATCCAAAATCAATCCCTAATGGTTATAATGTCCTAGATCAACTGAAAAAGACCCCCACCCAAATATCCATCACGGAGTTTCTAAAAATCTCACCCTCACATAGGGACATCCTAAAGAAGGCATTGGCCGCATCTTTTGTTCCCACCAACCTTGATGTTGACCTATTTTAAGCTATGGTCAAACATATCACTACACTGCATCTCCTCACATTCTTTGGGCATGATCTCCCAACCCAACCATATCACAACTGTCCACTCCATCTTGAAGTCCTAGTCCACAGGAAAAAAATTAAATGAGTCTTGGTGGATGGAGGTATGGGTTTGAATATTTGTACTCTACAACTAATAAAGAATCTAGGATTCTCTGAAGATGTCATCAAGAAAGGAAAAGGTACCACTATCAAGGCTTATGATGATCAAGAATGGGTGTCTCAAGGCACCATTCAACTCCCTATCCAAGTAGGGCAAGCAATCATGGAGACTAATTTCCAAGTCCTTGACCTTGAACTCCCATAGAATATCCTCCTAGGGCATCCATGGATCTATGGGATGCAACCTATCACATCCACTTTCCACCAATGTGTTAAATTCCCTTACCAAAATCAAGAAGTCACAATCCATGGTGGCCCTGAACCATTCTATTATTGTAAAAATCTGGAGGCCAAGTATTATAAGATCCCCCAAGTCCCAAAAATGGTGAGGGACCCACACCTTTGTATATTGACCTATCCACTCTAGCCTCCACTTCTAAGAAAAAGAAATCTACCATTCAGAACATCCCAAATGTCAAATTTGTAATCCAAGATAATGGGTGTGCAGACTATAAAATGAAAAAGAGTGCATTTGTGATAGGAGAGTTACCTCAATCTCCTAGATCCCATGGAAAACCAAAACCAATAAACACAACATCTCAAACCTTCAAAATAGAGACCACCACCTTTAAAAACTTGGGATACCTAAGCAAAGAGGTGGTAGGAAAGAAAGATGTATCAAGCCTATTATATCAAGATGAAAGGCCCGTACCATATCTCCCCATGGAGAACAAAGGTCTTCAATTTTTGTTTGGATAGGGCTATAAAAAAAATGAGAAGCTTGGGAAAAATGAAAATGGTTTTTTTTTAACCCATCATTCTTGAGAAGTGTCCTAAGAATCTTGGCCTTTGATGTACCCCTACGAAGCTAACCATACTTGGAAAAGGTGTTATGGTTAAAAGATTCAAAGCTTCCCCATCGGTACACTTATCGATTAGTTATCCTTTTGATGATCCCATCTCTGATTTACCCATGTTATTTGAGGATTTAGGTCTCTCTTTATGATCACCCCCATGTCTTTTAAATCAAGTAACCAAACCACTAAACTAAAGCTTGTTTACCACCAAATAATAGACTGTGACCAACGACGACCACTGATCTTAGACACATTCGAAAATTATGAGGCTCTCTTAGAATTCATGGGACTAATGGATACTCTACCATATTGAGGTCACAAAGTAGGGATTTATTTTTAACTGGACACAAATACATGTACTATAGGGAAATGATTGAATCTCTTAGTTGCAAAAAAAAAAATCTAAGAGTAATGTCTAGGTCTCTAAGTGAAAACCACACTATGATAGTTTATGACCAAAAATTAATAAAAAGAAAGGATGTATCTAACGGTGAAAAAATATCTGAGGTACCAAAGGATGAGGGATTGAATCTTCCGCTTAGTGCCATCCGTTAGGAAAAATTAGCAACTTACTGGCAGAAAAATGCAACCCATTGAATTTGGGAACTGTAGGAAACATGCACATCACTTTCTATGTTGAGTATCTTTTAATTGAAGAAAAAGAAATTTTAGTTGCATTTTTTAAAGAAAGGAAAGTGAATTTTGTGTGGACATACGTTGGAATTCTAGGCCTTGATCCAGAGGTAGTGGTCCATCATCTAGTAGTCTATCCATGGGAAAAACCTGTAAGACAAAAATTAAGGAAGATGCATCTATAGATCACCCTACTCATCAAATTTGAGCTATATAAACTCCTCAACATTAGCTTCATATGACCCATTGATTATTTGAATGGGTTTCCAGCCTTGTACCTGCCTCCATTCCCGTTGGGGGCATCTGAATCTGTACTGACTTCAGGTACCAAAAGAAAGCATGCCCTAAAGATGATTTCCCCATTCCTAACATAGACATGATTATAGATATGATGGTAGGGCATGAAATGTTGTCCTTGATGGACATGTTTTTAGGATACAACCAAATTATGATTGCAGAAGATGACCAATGTAAGACAGCCTTCACCTGTCCATGGGGGACCTACTATTAGAACATGATGTCATTTGGGTCGAAGAATGCTAGAGCTATATACCAAGGGGCTATGACTCTGATTTTTCATGATATAATCCACAAATTTTTAGAAGACTATGTGGACAACATACTAGCCAAGTCAAGAAATCGTCAATACCACATAGCAACATTGTGCCCTATCTTTGATAGACTAGAGGAATATAAGGTAAGACTCAATCCTAAGAAATGTGTCTTTGATGTGCAATCAGGAAAGCTCCTAGGATACATTGTGTCAATGAGGGGAATCGATATAGACCCTAAAAAATTCAAAGTGATCCTTGAAATGGAAGCACCATATACATTGAAGTAGTTAAGGGGTTTGCAGTGAATGCTCCAATCCATTCACAAATTCATAGCACAATTAGCAGATAAAAATTTCCCATATTCTCATCTACTCCACAAGGGGGTAGCTTACAAATGGGATGAGAAAATTGATCAGAAATTCAATCAAATCAAGGAATACTTGTTCACACCACCAATCCTCATGCCACCAATCCATAAAAAACCATTGATACTTTACATTTCAGCTATGATGGCAACACTTGGGGTTCTCCTAGCTCAACATGATGAAATAGGGAAAGGGAGTCATTTACTATATCAGTAGTACCTTGGTGGGACATGAGCTAAACTACATGTTCATTGAGAAAGCTCGTCTCACAATATTATTCACCTCACAAAAGTTTAGACACTACATTCTTTCTCATCAAATAAAGCTCATCGCCAAGATAGACCCCCTAAAATATCTACTCTCTAAAGCAACACCTACATGACGAATGGCTAAGTGGGTCATGATCTTCATAGACTATGATATTGAATATGTGGAACTGAAAGCCATCAAGGGACATGTAATTGTAATTCGACTGGTTGAGGCACCTATATATGCTAAGAACCCAGTGGCATCATAATTTCTAGATTAGTCAATTTTCAACCTCAGTGTAGCAGACCATTGGAAGGTATATTTTGATGGATTGTAAAAACAACATGGGTCAGGAGTAGGAATCCTCTTCATCATGCCACAAGGGGAATGTATTCTAAAGTCATATAGGTTATATTTCCCTTGCATCAACAATATTGTAGAGTATGAGTCTCTCATCATAGGACTTTAGATTGTAGTACAATGGTAAATCATGGCACTTAAATTCTATGGGGACTCGCAACTGATTATCAACTAGGTCAATGATGAATATCAAACTAAGGATGACAAAATTACCTCATACAATAAGCTAATGGAGGATCTCAAACAGTTCTTCATTAACATAATATTTGAGTAGATTGTGAGGTTGAATAAGAGAGAAGTTGACGCCATGGATGAAACTGAATCATTACTATCTATATCCCATGGAATTTACACAAACATAAATTCCTTGTAGCGCAGCTTCTCATACCAGCTTTCGAGGTACCATAATCTAAGTTCGTATGTGAAATCATTGGTCTTGCTAATCCTTGGTACCATGAAATATTCACCTACCTAAAAATAGGAGTCATCTCATTCCATTATCTTAGGTGATACCCTATACCATAGAAGTATTGAAGGAAACCTCTTGTGATGCCTTAACCTCGAGGAAGCTTTGACTACTTTAACCAAGGTGCATGATGGTATTTGTGGTTCACATTCTAGCGGTATGACCTTGGCTAAGAAACTGCTGAGAACTAGGTACTACTAGCATACTATGGAGAAGGAAGCTCATGACTATGTTAAAAAATGCATGAAATTCCAACAACATACAAACCTCATCCATGCACTAGCTCAGGAGCTCCAATCAATTGTAACACCTTGGCCTTTTTCCACAATAGGGGCTCAACCTCATTGGAAAAATCACACCCACCTCATCTAATATACATAAGTTCATTATCACTACCACAAAATACTTCACAAAGTGGGTAGAATCCATTCCCATAACTTATATCACATGGAATAATACTTCCAAATTCATCTTGAATTACCTAATTTGTCGTTACGGTGTTCCCTAATCCCTTATCTCAAATAACGAGACATGTTTCAAAAACTAAGATGTTCGTGAGCTATTCCAAAAAATCAATATCCAACATTGCTTCTCCACCCCATATTACCCCAGGGTAATGGCCAAGATGAGGCTACAAATAAAACCATTATAAAAATCCACAAGAAAACATACAATGAAGTTGGTCGTGATTGGCACCTACAGCTAAATCCGGCCTTATGGGCCTACTGAACGAGTATATGCAAGCCTATAGGTGTGTGAACATAGAAATTGTACTCCTTTGCAGAAAGTACAATTTGTGGCCTAATTTAGTCCTATTTTAAACACCCTTGCAGCAACCACCTCTTAAAAAATGCATTTATAGGCCTCTAATGTTCATTATTTTTGATCTAGAGGCCCATTTTACTCAAAAATCATACAAATCTTGACAAAAAATGCTTAAAATAGTCATATCTCAAAAACCCACCTCTAAAAACCTCATGTGGGACCCATTCACCACCTTGGGTGAATGAGTTCCCTCTGGTGGGACCCATTCACCAAGGGTGGTGAATGAGTCCCTTTTGGGGGAATTTTCATTTTTAAGTGGGAAACTCGCTGACTTAATTCAATTTTTCAGTGGATGTTAGCCTCTTAGGTCTTAATAACGAGCAATTAGGTATTGTTGCCTATAAATATGTATTTTTAGGTCATTTTTCACATCTCCTAGTCATTTTTACAAAGAAAATTCAAAAGTCAAGTGTTGGGAATCTTCCACAAGAAGTTTCATTAGCATTTCTATAGCAAAGTTGAAGCTTTTGGACAACAAGCTATGGTTTTTGCAAGTCTTCAAGCTCACTTCTCATTTAAGATCCAACATTGCAAAGAGTTGATCATGGATTCGTATGGAAAATCATGGAGAAATCTAGATTGAGGAGATGCAACTAGCCATCAAATCACACCTTATGACTTGTTTTCAAAGTGATTCCATCTTCCATTTTCTCTCTATCTTCAAATTTACGGTTTACATTTCATTTACATTCATTTGAAATTTTGTAGGGTTTCTTGGATTCAAGTCTTGCATCATTCAAGTCCCATATACTTATCTTATTCTAGCACATTAGAATAGGGGTTTTTTCTTACTTTAGATTTTCCTAGTCTTAGACACACTTAGGGCTAGGGTTTTATGTAGATTTTATCCATTCAAGGTTTAATTACAAAATTAGGGGTTTGACAAAGGTAAACCCCCCATTAGAAAATGAATTTTAAGCTACTTTGCAAGTATTTTCAAAGATTTAGATCCTGATTTTCGTCAAGAAGTGTTGTGTAGGTGACAAAGTGTAGATTTGAAACCTGAACTTTTGAAAAATAGAAAAAGGATTTATTCACCATGGATGGCGAATGAGTCTCACTAGTGGTGTCTGTTAGAGTAGAATGTAGATTCTAGTACCCTTTTGGTAGAAATAAGATTCTGGGCAGAAACCCTGGTCTGGGACTAATTCACCCAGGATGGCGAATGAGTTCCAGTTAGTCAAAAATTCAACATTTCCAAATTTTAAGAGTATTTTGTAGTCTTCATCAATTTTACAAGTGCACACATTCAGTCTTGTAGATTTTTTTTATTCTATTTGCATTTTTATTTATCCTTTTAGGTCTTTGTAAACAACACTATGTTTTCAAACACTTCATATTTCTTAATTTTGCATACATAATCAATAGTGTTTTTCAGTTCTTTTCATTTATTTTACCTCAATTAGGCATATTGTACCCACATCACATTAATCCTTGAATGTTAAACATTGCATTCTGGCCCAATATTCCCTCCTTTTAGGTGCAAAACCCTAGAAGGAGCATAAGACATTAGGTTTACAAAATATTTGTTTACAAGGTGCAATAACCTTCTCCCTAGTCTATGGATTAGAAGCCATTCTTCCCACTGAGATCGAGCTCCCATCCTTAAGAATATCATTATAGAATATCATTACTGATGAAGAATATCAGGTGTCATGGTTGAATGAGCTAGAACTACTGGATGAGCGGTGAATGGATGCTTTGAACCACTATCAAAACCGTCTCAAAAGGAGCTATAATAAGAAGATCAAGAGTCATTCATTTCTATTCGATGAGCTTCTGTTGAAAGAAAATTAAAAGAATGTACCCAATCCAGACAGCAAGGGAAAATTTGAACCCAACTGGTTGGGACCCTTTGTCGTCACTATGAGTTACAAATCAGAAGCATATCAACTTTCCACACCAAAAGGTGAGCCTCTATAGGATCCCATCAATAGCTCCCATCTCAAAAAGTTTTATGCCTAAGCTTGCTGGGTATAAATCCAAATATATATATATATATAAAGTATAAAAAATCAAAAAACGGATTGAAAATAGTAAAAAAAAAACCATCCTCTAGTGAAAACTACTTTGGTGGTGCTTTGGGCAAGTACCTTGATGAAAACTTGGCAAACGTGCACCTTGTCCAAAAAAGCACTTTCCATCCACCATGGATTCTTCGACTTGTTCTACACCACCTACCATCGCTTTCCATCACATTCACCCATCACATTCCATATCTCCTTCGATTACCCATTTGTGTTTGCATCATATCTTGATGTTGTGTTGGTATCATGTCCCATCCTAGAACTACTTGGCACATTCCTAAGGTCATTTTTTCCTACCTATATTGAATTAGTCTATTGCATCACGTTGGGGGCATGTTCTTATACTTGCATTAGATCAGATTTGTGTATATCCTTGAAAGTTTTCTTAAAATTACAAAATAAAAAAAAATAATACAACCAAAAAAATAAAAATAAAATAAAATAACCAAAAACTCCAAAAACATTCATAAAACCAAAAAACACAAAAACATCCAAAATACTTTGAAAATCCAAAAAATGGGTCAAAAACAAAAAAATGTAGAAAACAGAGTCGTCATGTCGAACTATGTCATCTCTAAGCTTGAACGTAGGCAAGGTTAATCATTGGTCAGCCCCTGAGACATCAAGTCAGTCCTTAGGAGTCCATCATAATAAATTGACAATCCATTTGTTCATACCTTCATCAATAAATGAGTCTATGTCAATCAAACTATGTGGTCTCTACATGTATAATGTAGGCAAGGCCAATTTTTTATCAGCCCCCGAGACCCCTAAGATAGTTCTTTAGGTTAGGTTCTTGGTAAAAATCTCAGAAAACACCTAAACATTGGAAATTTTCAAAATCAAAACATTTATAAAACATCTTGAAAATCCCAAAAACAACCTCAAAACATTTCAAAAATACGAAAAACATTAAAAGAACCTAAAATCATCCATCCCATTTCAATGTTCACCCACAATAAACATCCACTCACAATAAATCAATCATCACCTTCCACCTTTGGAAAGCATTTGGAAACAAGTATACTAAATTGAATGTGAAAACTCAAACGTCAGGTTCTTAAGTCTAGGTTAGTAGGTAAACAAGTTGGTCAAATCTTTGTATCAATAGCCCATCATCCTGTTAATCTCACAATCATCTGATAAAATCATGTTCTAGGATGCATCCTTCCTACAATGGACATCAATATTAGGCATCATCGTAGTTTAGTCTTGGCTAGAGGTATGAAGAACATTAGCCCATTTGTTTACTTGATCTTTTCTTTTGATTTATCTTATTGTGCTCATTCCAATGACCTTTCAATGATGTCTAATCAAAATTATTTAGAAAGAAAGGAAAGGGGCATTGATCATTATCTTTTATTTGCTATGTTTGTTGGATATTCTTGTAATATAACCTTAATCATGCTAATTTTGTTCAGTGTAGGGAGTATGCTTTGGATATGTTGTTGACTATTACATTGGGAGGTTTTTCCTTTCTTTGTTTTGGTCTGAGATGTTTGAAATGTCTGAAGTACACTCTAACAAGGTTTCATATGTCAGGTGTGAACAAGGATACTCCTATTTGATTGTTGAGTCAAAGTCCATCTCACTAGGTACAACGCCATCCTAGTTTTCTATACCTTGATGCATGCGTATCTATGTGTGTTATCAAAAATAAGGAAATTAATTCTCTTTACATCCCTAATCCTTGGATAAGCAATGCATCATCATCATTCATTATCATATTTAATAAATTCTTGATGACTCATAGTCTTGTTGGACTTCTGCATCTTCTTTGAATCAAGGTTTGATCCCTCTCATTCTTATATTCTCTTTCACACTAACATGGTATCATGTCATTCACCAAAATAGCAATGCATCCATCCTACATCCACAAACTGTATGCATCTTGCATAATCATGGAATATCATCACAATAGGAAACATCTTACATCTCATTTGCATTATCATCATAATATAGATATGTTAGTCTAAGCTTCTCATAACACAACCATCCATACATCCATCTTGAGCCTCTTTGTCACGAGATCAACCAGAATAAATAAATTTTCACCTGATCCCTTGAGGGGCAAGTGTACCAGCATACTTTTTTCTATTGGGGCATTCAAAAAAATTAGAAAAATTTCAAACTTTTTTCTCAACAAGGTTATTGTTTGAATTATTGTAGCAGGTACATTGCTTCAAAGAGGGGAAAAATGTAGAGATGCAAATAATCCTAATTGACATTATGCAATTAAATTTGATCAATTAACATCAAATTCTTCTATTAATCAAATAAAGAAATTTATTAGATTAATTCACTAATGTTCATCATATTGAATTAAATAAATCAATCAAATCTAAAAGTCCTCTCATCTTATTTAATAAATAAAATTATTTAAATCAAATATAAAATCCCCAAAATTCCTCCAAGTTAATCAATTCTAGATTAATTAACTCCTAATCCTAATTACCAATTCTCTATCTTTTGACTCAACCTTGGTCAAACCCAACCCCTAATTAATTAACCCACTTGCACATGAAAATAATTCTTTTTATTAACTAATTATCCTATTTTCCATCACAAAAGCATATGCTTTGTCAATATTCCTCCAATAACTCCACTTATTTGACTTTATTGCTCAAATATTAATGCCTCTTACAACCGCTCTTACATCTCCAACCATATGCATTTATTCCTCTTACATCCTCACCCACATCCTCTTACACTCTCAACCATATGCATTTATTTGTCTTCCATCCTCTTTACTTGCACATTCCCCAAAATGTGTTCCACCTTCATCTAATGTCACAATCTCATTGGTTCTCTTTTAGTCCCACATTCCTCCCACCTCTCTATTCTTCAACCCTTCAAACCTATAAATCAAAGCCACTTCTATTTGAAATCCATCTACAGTGTATGCATTTACACTATAAGAACTTTCATCTCCTTGGATCACATTTTGTTCATTATCATTGGAAACTTATCAAGGGGGTGGGAAAGGGCATCCTTTTCACATAAAAGGAGCACCACTTCCACTATGGGATAGGTTTTGCACATGCTTTTTATATGCTTTCAATTAGTTTCTTTGATTTTTTATGGTTTTGTTTGCATTATCAAGTATGTTTGAATATCTCATAGGGATGCTTCTTTTGGTTTGCTTAATTTACTAACAATGCTAATGCCTATTTTCATTAGAGTGAGATTGCAAGAAAAGCATCCACAAATACATAACACTCTACATATTTTAAATAAGTATAGAATCACAAGTTGTATTTGTAAACTAAGTAATATTGAATTATTTATGATAATAAAACATATGACATACCTAGTATTGAGTGCAAAAACTATGAAATTCTAATGTCACTAGGAAGATACAAATATACATAAAAAATAAATAACTCGAGATGTATTTAATTATCCTATTATTCTAGCTATAATTTTGTATAAATGCATTCAAAATCTGCTCAAAATATCACATGAAATCTATTTCAATAATCCACAATTGATCAAACAAAATCACATTTATACTATATGAAAAGAGTCTTGAAATACATTGGAGAATTTTAGATTTAATATGATCATCCAAGTTAATTAAAGAAAGTATTGTTGATCATCAAAGCTTGCACCTCTCTGACAACATTATGGGAAATTTAGCGAGTTGGGGACTGATTTGTGCCTCATTGAATACCTTTGAAATTTTTATAGAAAGTTGGCTCTTCTTTGAGTTTTGGAGAAAAGGGTAGAAGACAATGTAAACATAAAATAAGAAAATGGTGATCTGCCAAATGTTTTACAACATTTTAAACCCAATCTTTCCTATGAATGATATTTAGACATAGAACACCACAACCCTTCATTGTTGGGAAGAGAACGAACAACAAAATCTAAATACTAGCACAGTGCAGTCTTCCAAATGTCCCTGCAAGCAGTGTTCATTAAGGTTCAATCAAACATAAAGATTACAAAGGTCAATAGAAAAATATTCAAAAATTGCATAAACCCTCTCTCTTCTTACAACACAATACAACCAAATAACAACCCTTTAGAAAAATAGAGAAGTTCACAAACATAGTCCAATTTTCACAGGTTATTATCCTACCATATATATAAGCCCACAACATGGAAATCAACTACCCAAACTATTTGAATTCAACTTAACACAGTGTTTCATTCTAAACAAAAAACATAAAGAAAGAACTTGATAAAGGCCATTACATGCACAGTCTCAAATATTTCTTACAAATGGTTCGTGATTGAATATTAAATGAACTTTAAAATAGAGGTTGGATGCTAATCTGATAATAGTTTGAGCATAAATATTATAACATGCTAGAGAAAACCGGTTTTGCTAATTCTACTTCTTAAAATAGCTCTATAACTTTAGAAAAGTAAAGAAAACTTTTCTTGAGAAAAGGAAACTGAAACTTGGAACTTTTTAGGAAAAAACTCCTTTTCTCTTGCTACCTCCCATTTATAGTTGAAAAAAGAGAAGATCACCGCCAAATTCTAGAAGTAATTACTACTAGATGTTGGAATTTGATAGCTCACAATCTAATCATAGATCTTTAATTAGGTCATGGAAATCTTTGCTCATCAATTCTCAACTGCCGCATTAATTCCCTTAAGATATTTAGCAAAGATCATTATCTAAAAATGATCAGATCCTAGAAAATAGCCTGGTAAAAGTCTAGTTGACCAATCATGTGGCTCGATGGTACTGACTCAAATTTTCCATCCTAAAAACTAAAAAGGACCCAACAAGCTCCAACACACTCTAAAAGAGATCGCTTAATAAAAGCACAAACTGACCGTAGCAAAGAAATGACATGTCAAGTGGGCAGGTATTCTCAAACTTTGTGAAAATTGTCCTTGAGAAAACCTTCACCAAGTTGACATGTTTCCCACCTCTCTCCCAAAAGGAAGGAAATGAATGAAAGCCACACAACCACCATGTGGCATGTTGTGCACCTTTCCGAACAAATTTAATTTGAGTGCGGAGACATCTTAAGCCAAATACATATAAAAGCTGAAAATAAAAAATGATTAACGAAAAAATGCTTCATAGTTCTGGTGACGCATAGAGGGCTTTTGCTTGTAGAGGCACAAACCTAGACCTCTGGTACTTCTTGGAGTTTGAGGAAAATATAATGTTGTGCCTCCCAATCCGCATCAGTTGATTAGACAAGAGTATGGATGAGCCTATATGCATGATCTAGCTTGAAGACTTCCTTGCAAGAAACAATTCCCCATCTTGCTAAAACCACACAAAGATGATAATAGAGATGAGAAAGAGGTAATATCTTGCACTTGATTTCATCAATGGTGAGCGTCGTGCTCGAACTCAGGAGTTCGATAGAATTCTAGACCTTATGTCTAATTGCATATGTGACCTGCTCAACTAATAGTACATCTCCATCTAGTGAGAAAAGAGGAGTTAACTCAAAGTTGACTAGGACACTGAAATCCTTCTTGATTTCATCAACCCTCTTATTCAACACCGTTTGACATTCCTTGCACTTTGTTATGATCATGTGGCTGTTGATGATCTTGTTTTCTTTGATGGACGCAACTCTTCAATCAAGAATCCCTGCACCTTTTAGGGTCTCATCAATGGACACACACAACCTAGAAATAAGGATTTGTGATTCCATCACTCAGGGAGCACATATCTATTGAATTTTATCAATCATCAGGAAAACCTTCCCATTTAATTCCTGAACATCCCTTAAAAATTGTAAAGTGGGCTTAAAAATGGCAACCACCACTATGATTCACTCCTAGTGCATGGATATCAACTTCTTCAATATCGACAAGGTCCCAGCCCCTTGTGTAGTAGCTAGCTCCTAATTGAATTGTTCCTCTCTTTCTCTTGCATTCTCCTCTAGTTGTTTCTTCTCTCTAAGGGCGTTTATTAGTTTTGAGTTCAACCTTCTGATTTCTTATTTTGAATTTTCTGCTTCTGCCTGGGCCTTCTAGAGATCATTGGAAGCTTGATATCGGATGCCATCTGACTCTCTTTTTTTGTCTTCCCAAGAATGTTGGTCCTCTACATTTTTATGGTGCTCAATATTAAGCTCAACTCCCAACTTTTCAATTTTGACATATAGCATAACCTACTCACCTTGGGCCTCTACAAGCAACTTAGATGTTTCTCCTTATTGATTTTGTATTTTCCTTATGCGATAAATCTCAACATCTTTGGCCTTGATTTTTGTCTACTGTCTGTTCATTGTTTCCCTTGCATTTATCAACTCTGCCTCATGCTTCTTCAACTTCCTATCCAGCCTCTTGTAATCTGCATATACCACCTTCTAGGTGGCCTTAGCTAGGACCACTTTGTCATGTGGATGAGTTTCCTTAAAATTGCATCCCATGGCTCTAATTTCATAATCCTCCATTTGTATTTGTCCCTCGATCTTGGATATGAGTAGTTCATGGTAGTGATTAGCAGATAATTTCTATGTTCATTGAAATAAGCTTCAATCTTCTTGGTAGCCAATAGTGTGGTGTTCTTCAACAATCATTTTTGCTTTCTGAATTGTTAGGCCTACTTGGTTGCATTAAAATTCTCTTGGAGACTCTGAGGGGTATCAATGCTTTGTTTTGTAATGGAAGGACCATGAGGGAGACCAAAAAGGGTGATAAAAGGAGAAAACTCATATGTATGAGCATGGAGGGAAGCAAAGGGGAAGGTTATCTTGGAAAAAATTGGGATACCAAATTAAGATTGGGTAGGGGAAAATCCAATTGGGGTGAAAAGAGATATGGGAAGAAGGAGAGACATTTTCCCAGAAGTGGATGGACCAGGAGTGATGGGAAACATGGATGTTTTAGGTCTTTCAATAGGGGCCCTTGATAGGGAAATTAAAGAATCAATAGCGACCGAGGCGGATGCTACTTGTTTGGCATGCAGGGTTACTTCAGAAGGTTCACTAGAAATGGAAAGGGGTGTATTTAGGATCAAAAGCTTAGGGCCCATGGACTGAGGATTCCTTTCCATGGATAGGGGTAGAGGAGTAACCAGAGATGCAGAGGTAGGAATAAGAGAGGGATTAAAACTTACCTGGGTCATGACAGTAGAAACACTTTATAGAATAGACTTCACTTCTTCTCCTCAAGCTAATGCATTGGATGCACCAAGATACTAGACTCGTCTTCTCTTTGCATGATCGTAACTAGTATGTTCTTATCCCTTGGTGGCCAATCCCTCTAAAAATTTCCCTTCAATAATCACAACAAACCCTCTTAGGGACTGTCGGGTCCTGTTTCCTTTGTTTCGAGCACTACCATAGGAAATGACTCTTGAGTCCCTTTGCCTCAAGCCTCTCCTCATTTTAGATTCATAAGGACAAGAAGTACAACATGGGAGATTATGTTCTTCAATATCATGACTTGTCTCTAGATTGCTATTGTCGATGTTGGCCTCTTGATCATAAATCTCCTTGAACCTTTCGTCATGAGGTTGAAACTCTCAGAATAGAGCATTGGGGCATTTCACCTCTTTTCAGGACCTCTAGAAGTCTATCTTATTTCTTTCTGACCACCCTCTATGCTTTAACTTTGTGTTGAGGGATTTACGCATCAAAAAATTCCTCTAATACTCCACCTAGAACACATAAAAATTTAGCCATTTTGGTCATTTGAGTGGAATGTGGGCCAAGTCAATGTATACTTATGGCCTTTTCTGAGTCAGATTTCTCCTCCTCTCAAAATACTCCCAACTCTCATGTTTCAAAGTGAAATGCTTTTTCGGATTGTATTCCCATGTGTCACAAATGAGGACCAAGCCTAGGGTCACCAGTAGGTTTCTAAGCTCACCCTCAGCCTTCCACTTCCCTAATGTCATCTGACTGTTGGAAATTGTGAGGGGGAGTGGGTATATCTTTGTCTTATTCCTTCTGACACCATAGGTGTTTTCAGAAATGGTTTCCTTACGGCATACCTCCAATGCAAAAACTCCATCAGTTACAAATCTGGGGAGTCTAAAAGGCTCCCTGACAAAACCATGAAATTTGATAAATGTAAAAAACCTCTCCTAGGAAATAATGCATCGAGGTCGATGGAGTATTCATCCATTGTACAACCTCGAGAGAGAAACTACCCGGAGGATGTGAAAAAAATATGGAAGCACTGGCCTCATTAAATGATCTACAAACTAGTAATAATCTCCCATTTTTTAAAGCACATGAGTCCATACAGAAACTGGGTGATAGTAGCCTTTAGAATAAAACCTAGAAACTAGTATACTTCTCTCCAACAACTCAGAAATTTGATGCAAAATCAAGTGGTCCAATAAAGAGGAATACCTAAATTTATACTCAGTATCATTATTTTTCAATTGTTCTAGCATTCCTCTAGCTACTGCATCAGCAAAATCATAATATTATAGACTCTTTTCCTTCTTGAGCATAAAATCTACGTCCATTTGGAAGGTATGGAATTCCTCATGATTGTCAAGGCCATAAATCCATTCCAACATCGAGAAGATAGTCTATGTGTCTTTCTTGAATTGTCTAAATGCAAGGGGAAAAGAAAAATGGCCTCTCACCTGTCTTTCCTTTGTCTCACCCTCATAAAAGCTTTACTTTTGGGTTCTTTCCTCCTAGGATATTTCCATCGTATCCTCATAGAAACGTTCGGTGCCCCAAGTGGTATGGATAGACAACATATCTCTTATGGCTTCGGTAGAAATTGTAACTTTGATCTTGTTACCCTCAATAGATCCTATCTTTTTGTTGAATCTTTTGGCACATGCATCCACCAGCTCCAAGCATGGGTGTACGACAAGAAAAATGAACTATGGAAGGCCATAATTCTAGAGTTGAGATGCAAAACCTTCAAACGATCCATGATCTATCATTCTTTGTCGGTCCCCGTCCCTAAGGTTTTTAGGGTTAGATGTTAACTTGGGGCCAAAAATATTATCAACGAAATCCTACACCACCTCTCTCCCAATACATCTATCTGTTTTCACCTTTTTTAAAATTTCAAATGGCTACTCCTCAAGCACTAGAGAATTGGTAAATGAGTTCCACCCAAAGATATCAATGTAACTAGGCCTTTTAGATGAGGCTCCAACCTTCCTAAAAGATGTTGATGGCTCTGCCATGGCTATGTCAAGAAGTTGTTGAGAGTTTCCTCAATGAAAACAACCACTTACCTTTTTCTTCTTAGAAAAATATACTTTTGGGTGTAGTTAATTCCCTCACACATACATGTAGTTAAGGCTACATATTACTATTGGTTCATTGATTATTTCCACTGAGGTGATACATGTGGATTTGATATATGTATCCCTTGGGAATGCTGAAAATGCCATGATAATGGAATTAGTACATTCTCCTTGTCACCTCTTTCACAAATAAGCTCATTGCATTAGAAAGCATGCCTTTATCTATGAGAAACGTGCTAAAGTAATGCAAAGTACTCTTGAAAAGACATGCCTATTTGATTTGTCATAATTTAGTTCTTTAATCCATTTTTTTCACAAAAGTAGGCTGGATGGTGTTGATAGTGACAAAGGACAAACATCGACAATCAACATATGAGAGAATTTAATCCCAACACCTAGATTTATTTCTCAAGACATCCTCTCAGATTCTCCATATGATTTATCTACTGGCCTCTGTTTTCTTTGGTATTTTTCTATTACTGTTCGGCCAAAAATGGACTTCCCGTTGGTTGGGTTTTCCAGTTCATCCTTTCTATATATAGCTATGCCACCTTATTTTTTATTTTGTGTTAATGGAAGGGTGCAACAAAAGCATGCAAATAGCTATCCCTGGTGTCGATATTCCAAGCACCATGGATATTCGTAGGCAAGTGGACTTTGAGATAGACGTACCCTGGTTGCCCTTCCTTTCTGACTTTCACATAATGGACCTTGAAGGGCATCATTCAACATCTCTACTGGTGGCCACCTACCTACTGCGGGAGTACGATGTGGAGTGCATTCTAGGGCTCAACTAGAGGAATCACTTTGAGTTTCTGGTGTATAACCACGGCGACTAGGCCTATAGTCTACACTATGTCGAGCCCATGTGTGTTCTGTATTCACCCCCCTTTTGCATTCTGATCAATAAGAAGAAGAAGAAGAATAAAACCCAATGATGAGCCGCTTCAGCTTTCTGGACAATGGTTGGGGGGTAGTTTCACTATTTTTTGCACGTTTCCTCCTATTTGCTTCTTTTTGCTTTGTGACTCTTTTTGGGTTCACTTGAGAGGGATTCATATTTAAATATGAGCCTTGAGATTGTATTACATTGTAAATTTTCAATGAATATAATATAATACAAACTTTCTACTTCCTCTGTGTCTCTCATGGCTTATTCTCAAAATTAAAATGTATTTACAAAAAAATTTACATATGGTACATAACTGCTAAATTTTTTCAAAGAACTACATATTTTAATGGAATAATTTTCGATAAATACCATTCATAGTATATGCAAAGCATTACCTTCCATATCTTCAATTTCATACACATTCTTTTCTTTCCATGCGCTAATTTGGAAGGGTCCCTTCCATAGTGCTTCAAATTTGGTATGTTGTCCTAGTTTCATAGTGCACTCATCGTACTTTAGTACTAGGCTCCCTTCCCTGAAATATGGGTTGGAGGTCTTTTTATCGAACAACTACTTTACTATCTATTGGCGAGCGATCATGGCTCCATAGGTATTTTCTCTATCTTCTTCAAGTTTGAGGAGTTTCTCCAGCCATAGTTCCATTACGTTGCTTTCTTCAACCTCTAGGGTTTTTAGAATTTGTAGAGTAGAGATTTCTATAGAAATAGGTAAAGCTACCTCTTTTTTCATATATTATCTCATAAAGGGAGGTCTTTAGGATCTTCTTAGGAGTAATTTGGTTTTCCCACAGAGCTACTCATAGGTGCTTGTGCCAATCCCTTTGTCGTTCAGACCCGATGCACTTGATTAACCTAATTAGGTTTTTGTTGGCTAACTCCGCTAACCCATTTCCTTGTGGGTAGTAGTTTAATGAAGTTTAAAGGTAAAAATCATGTTTGATAGAAAAATTTGACATCCCTGAACTTACAAAAACTTGAGTATTGTTAGTTATGATAGTTTTTGGTGAACCAAATCTGGTTACTAGTTCTTCAAGGAAATTGATGATCTCACCCTCTATGGAATTTTTTAGGGCTACGACCTCCATCCACCTTGTGAAGTATTCAGTCATTGTATGGATCCACTTGTGACCAGTGCTAGAAATAAGATTTATAATTCCAACAAAATCCAAACCCCATTAAGCAAAGGGTTCTTCAGTTACAATTGGACTCAATGGCAAGGAAAAATTCATTCTTTTGCAAACAAAATGTTGGTACTAAGTACACTTTTACACTAGATGGTGCACTTTAGAAAACATGGAGGGCCAATAATATCCTTCTTACATTACCTTCAAGGTGTTAGTCTTGGTAGATAAATGTCCACCTTCAGGGCTGCTATGGAATTCATTAAGAACTATTTCCGCTTGTGGCTTATCTGAGCATCAAAGTAGGACATCATCATAATTTCTCTTGAATAATATACCTTCAATTAATACATACCTAGTTCCTTGCAGTCAGTAGTATCTCTTTTTTTTGGATGGAAGGTTGGTCAGGTAGTGCCCCTTTTTCATATATTGTGTTCGATTCACCACCAAGGACTTGTCGGACTCAAACTAGTTCGAGTAGACTTGATCGGTCTCCTTGTCAACTATAGAACTTGATTCCTATGCAATGTATTTTCATAGACCTCTTCCCCAAACTAGCTTGGTTAGTATAATGTCCACATCATACTCTAGGATCTTGGTGATCTAATTTTCCATCTTTTTGGTTATCTCACCTTCTGTGATATACTTCCACACACTAGGATGTGTAATGAGAATAGTGATTTTATTGGCCAAAACAAAATGTTAGAACTTCTTTAGGCTTTGAACAATGGAAAAAGCCTACTTTTCAACAAAATTATACATGTCCTCATAATCTTTAAGAGTCCTTGAGTGAAATTTAATAGAATGATCTCCATTGTTTCCCTCGTCCTTGTGAGTGCATACTGAAGCTATGCTATGTTGGTCGATGTACACATAGAGTCTATGAAATATTTAGAAAAGTATGGGTTAGCCAACACCAGAGTGACAAAGATAGCTATCTTTATCTACTCAAAAGTTTCTTTTCCTTTGGGGGCCCATTTGAAAATTATGTTTTTTTTTTTTAGTATCAATGTGATAGGTCTCATAATGCCTGCGAAATCTAAAATAAAGCTGCTGAAAAAGTTGACCAATCATAGAAAAGGGTGCAGTCCCTTCTAATTTAATGGTAAGGGTAACTCCATTATGGATCTCACCATTTTGGGGTCTATTGCTATTCCCTCTTTTGACACTACAAAAGTTAGTAGCTTACCTTGGGTTACTCTAAAAAACATATTTTTTGGGATTTAAAGAAATCTTGAACTGTTGAAACTTCTGGAAAAAAATTTATGGATGATCAAATTGATCATCCTTTGACTTTGAAAAGACCATTAATTCATCCAAATATATGAGAATAATCAGATTAATTAATCCTTTGAAGGAAATATCCATCACTCGTTGAAAATTTGCACCAAAATTTGAAAGTACGAATGACATTTTTGAGTATGAAAATATTCTCAACTTAGTGGTAAATGTTGTCTTATGTTGGTCAACTTCCTTTACATATACCTGGTTATAGCCTGAGAAACCATCAAGCAATGAAAACATCTTCGATCCAACCACAGTCTACAAGATCTGCTCCATTGATGGAAAAGGGTAGTGGTCTTTTAGCAAAGCTTTATTCAAATCTCAGAAATCGACATAAAGTATAATATCGCCATTATTTTTCCAAACTGATACCAAATTTGACATCTAGGTGGAATGCTTAATTGGATATATGATATGATCTTTGACTTGATGAATTTGGTGAGATCATGTTCCATCAACGCTTCAACCTTTAGATTTACTGGCCTTTTCTTCTATCGGATGGGCTTTGATCCTTTTGTCAATTCAATGGTATGTTCAATTATGTCTGGTTCATACCCTTTAAGATCATTATAGCTCTAGGAAATAGCCCCATCATATCTGAAACATAGATCCTTTAGTCTTTCCTTGTCCTTTCGTGGAACCTCCCTTTCAAATTTTAACTTTCTGCCACTTCTGACATCAAGCTCTTCATACATCAAGCTCTTCATACATCAAGCTCTTCATAGTCCCTCACATGTCCATAGTGAACCTCTACTTTCCATTTCTTGCGTCTTCACAGTCAAAGAGATTTTCAAGGGAGATTAAACCTCGAGGAAGCTTGTTTCCTTTTAACTGGATAACCTATTCTTTGAGAAATTTTTCTCCTAGCTATGAATTATTAGAAGCTCCTCTGGATATTTGTATAAAGGAAACAATCTAAATATCATCCTCAAATTCTCGCTAGTCTTGATCATTATCAGGGATTGTTGGTCAAACGATGATCTGTACTGCATTCCACTTTTTTTTTTAATTGGAAACTGGTTAAAATTGTGAACTAACAGAAGCCATCCGATCATCAACATTGTTTTGAGATCAAGGAATAACTTTTATATTGAAAGCTTCAAAACTCTTAATCAAATCCCATATTCAATTTTTTTATGACTTCATTCTCGTATTCTTTGTAGTCGCTTGCCCACGGACCTGGTTCACAACTAATTTTGAATCTCTGAATGCTTGCATTTTCTTTACACCCATTATTTTGGCAAGGGTCAAACCATGGACTAAGGCCTCATATTCTACATCATTATTTGAGCATGAGAAGTGAAAATGAAAAGATTTGAGGTTTTCTAATCCTATCGGGAACACTAGTAAGATACTCGTTCCAAATTGGCTTTGCATTTGGCACCATCAAAATATAAGGTCCATAGATGATTGTCACCTAGATCATTATATTCTTCCCGATCCTTTATCAATTTTGGAAAGACTTGGTCATCGTTGAAGATCACATAAGTGCCTAGTCCCGTTCCATGAAAGTTTCCAAATGAGTTAGAGTCAATGAATTGGTTAAGTAGCACCTGTTCCTTGGGAATCTAATCACTCATGTCTTCTTCATCTTCTAGCATCTCTACACAATATCTCTCCCTTTGTGAGAGAGAGGTATGTGTTGCTTCAAAACATAGAACTACATTGTCCACTATGTAATTAGGATGCAAAGATTCAGACAAAATCTTCATCTTCGCCCCATGCTTGGTTCTCAATATCAGGTGGGATCAATCGAGTGCCAAATACCTGCTTAACTTCGTAGTGAAATCTCTTGAAAGACACATTCTGAAGACTGAGGGAATTTCTATCACCACTATTTCTTGTGTTACCATTTGTCTTGGACATAAGAAGAGGGTTAGAGATAGATCTTTTATCCGACCAATAGTCAGAACCTTCTTCCCATCTAATTGCATGATTTGTTTCTCTAGGGGATCATATTTAAGTTTTAGGGCATGTAACCCACTTGTTTTTCCATGACCATTATGCAGCTATCCCTCAAATCAATCATGTTATTATGCAAAAGCTTATCTCCCATAATAAGTGTTAAAAAGAAAGATGTTGGATTTGGCTTGCTTACCTCTTTCTCTTTTGCACTATCCATGTCATTCACAAAAGTTGTGGCTTTCAAATCTTGAGGTTCCGACATGATTTATTTATATTTACTTTGATCATACGGTGGAGTTGCATCCATCTATAGTATTTTTTCCTCCTTTAATGCTTCCTGAAGCAATGTCCTTTGTTCGGGGATAGTAATTACATCCCACAGAGATACATTAGCAGGAAACTTCTTCAATTTTTCCACCACATTAATTCCCTTTAGATATTTAGTAAAGATCATTTTTTGAAAATGATTAGATCCTAGAAAATAGCCTGGAAAAAGTCTAGTTGACCAATCATGTGGCTCGATGGCACCAACTCAAAGTTTTCATCCTGAAAACCAAAAAGGACCTAGCAAGCTCTAACGTAGTACAAAAGATATTGCTTCATAAAAGTTCAAACATGCTGCATGAAGAAATGACATGTCAACCGAGTAGGTATTCTCAGACTTTGTGAAAATCATTCTTGAGAAAACCTTTGTTGAGTTGACACATGTGTCCCGACTCTCTCCCAAAAGGAATGAAATAAATGAAAGCTATTCAGCCACCATGTGGGACATTGCGCACCTTCCTGAACAACTTTACTTTGAGCATGAACACATTAGAAGCCAAAAACATATAAAATCTGAAAATTAAAAAAATATTAAGGAAAAAATGCTTTAGTGCAAGTATTAAAATAGTAGATGTATCCCTACATATTTTATTATTCCTTAAAAATATTAGTGAACTAAAAAGATATTTAAATCATGGAGATAATTTTATAATTTCAAACCTCTTCCTAAAGTTTTAGTGACATTAAAGACAATATAAATTAATCACTAAATTAAAAAGTATCATTTGACAACATAATAAACTAGAGGATACACTTAGTTGATTTAAGCAATAATTTTTTTTATTCAACTATAAATTTATTAGTAGAATTTTAATATATATTCTATTTATGTTTCTCTAAATTTTAATGCACTTGATATTTGTCAAAAATGTATGTATGATCATCACATGTTCATCTAATTTTGTGTTGAATATATATTTTTTAAAGGGTAAACACGTTTGACTAGAGCTATGAACCACTAAGGCCACATATGAGGGACCTCATCCCAAACATGAAAAACCAACAATATCACCCTATTAGGGGTTTTAAATTTGGTTGGAAGAATCACAAAACAATGACCTAACCATCACACTATGTCATTACCAACATGTTGCATATTTTTTGGCTAGAATGAGCCTTTTGTAGATAAAATGCGCACTTAATTATCTCATGTAAAATAATTTGGGAACTTGTACAACATGATAAGTTGAAACCCATAGTCAAAAGTACCAAATAATAATTTTAAAATACTAATTATCTTCTTTATGTTTTGAGAAAATATCCCTTAAATTTGCATGTTTACTATATTGAAACAATTTAATGTTAATGAATCATAATTCTGTACAACATAGCCCACCCCTTATGCTATTAATAAGGTATAAGGCATGTAATCTATATAGGGTGGCAAAAATAAACGCATATAATCTTGGGTTGTATAATCTCAAACTTTGAATGATAAGAACAATGATCCACATAGAAACACAAGAAGTAACATTTGGTGATCGAACAGAATGCTAGAATGCATAATACATAATAATGGAGTATATAATGACCCTTGAAAAAATAATTCTAGGTTTAAACTGAATTGGTAATTCTAAAGGTTAGTGTAAGCCACATTAATGATATCATGAAGTATTTGAGCACCAAAATATCATAACTAAATTCTCTTAAGGAATAATTTTTTATTCCATGTTTATGCTAATATTGGTAAATTCTTTATTTGGGAAAGAAATTTGGTAGAAATAAATTAAAATTTCCCCTTCAAGTATAAAAGATAGACTTCCCTGATAAATAAATTTATTTCAACAAACATGTGAATGATTGTAAAATTCCTTGAAGTTCCATGTCATAATTTTCAATTTCAATAAATTTTCACCAAGTTTGAGGAGTTTTAATCAAAAATATTTTATTTTTTTGATTCAGTAAGTAGGGGTTTTGAAAGGTCCTTGATACCTTTTACAACCAAGGATATTACCATACAAATCTTGCAGCTAAGCAGAACAACCCGATAAAACAAACTAGCCAAACACAACAACCAACCAGGAGGAGCAGTGGAACAAGAACAACCACATTAAAAACTAGAGTTACCAATTACTGACAACTTTGACACACAAAAAAATTAAAGAAACAAAGAATGCTCAAAAATAATAAAGGGACAAGAAATCTTCATCCAAAAATCATAAATCTAAATTTAATAAAAAAAATTATCTTTGTTTGTTCAAAGAAAAAAAATTTGAAAACCTTGAATGTCACCTAACATATAAAATTCTCACTAATGATGTCAATAACATAAAATAATTTTGATCATTATTAACAGCTCGTTATGGACATCTCTAGATCCTCCCACCCAGTCGAAATTTTTAATTTGCCTCGTCTAGTCTGTGTTGATGTTTCACCCCTGCTTTCTTCTCCAAGCTGCAAGCTTTCATTGACCTGAATGCAGACTCTCCCTTTCTTGCAGTTGGTTCTTCGGTGACTAAGGTTGGGGCTTCTGTGATTCCTCCTATGTAATATGGCATAGGGTCCTTTGTTGCCAAGAATGGATCTTTTTAGCCCAAATTTGTGGATGTGGTGTGAAAGAACAATTCTAGGGTTGGATCTATGCACCCTGTTTAGTGTGTGGTTGTTGCTCTAGTGATTTATTTTGGTAAATAAGTCTCAGAAAATATTGATTTTTAATCCAATAATGGTCTCATTTGTAGGTTCATGGGTTTTGAAAGGGCCCTAATCCCCTTTACAGCCAAGGTTATTACCATACAAAGCTTACAATTGGGTAGAACAACTTGATAAAATAGACTTGCCAAACACAACAACCATTCAGGAGGAGCAGTGGGATAAGAATAGACACATCAAAAACCAAAGCACAATAGCTCAGCAAAATAGACCAAGTAGAAACAACATCCAAAGAGAAACATGTTCAAGCCATAAAGATTCAACACAAAAAAAAGCCTCTAAGGGCGAATTAAACAAAACTATGACTAGCTTAGAGTTATGTTTCTTATTTCTATGCATTGTTGTCCAAGAAGGATAAGAAACCAAAATTGAGAAAAAATGATTAGAAGGGAAAGACGCCCCTCCGAAGTAGCAAAAAAGCAGAACAATAGATACTTCAGGTGAAGCATTTGAAGCTAGGCCTAAAGCAACATGATTCAAAAATACGATAACATGAAAATCCATAGTCATAGATAAGACCATATTTTTTAGAGAGGGAGTAGAAGGGACCTCAGGGGAAGCATCACACCCAAAACATATGAATAATACCATTTGAAAGCTATACGATGACAAGAATCCCACCCCTAAAGGATTCATATAATGGTATGCATAAGTAGAAGGCATATAATTTACATACGATGACAAGAAAACCATGTGTAATGATGGGTTGTATAATATCAAAATACTAATGATAAGCACAAAACCCACATATAAACAAAATAAGTAACATTTGGTTATCAAATGACATGTTAGCAAGGACAATATATGATAATGGACTATCCAATCATCCCTAACAACTTTATTTTTAGGATTAATTGAGTTGGTAATTATAAAGGTTTGTGTAAGCTAACTTAATGATAGCTAGAATTATTTTAGCATAAAAATATCACACCCAAATTCTCTTAAGAATAATCATTTATTTCATATTTGAATGCTAAGAGGGTATGTGTAGGATCATCATGGAAAAAGCAGGCCCTTAAGTGGAAAAAAATTCAGAAAAATCAATGTTAGGCAACTTGACGTAAAAATTTGAATAAGTTATCTATATTATTTAAAAAATATGTAAGAATAGAATCTATAGAAAATTGAATTTAGTTTCTAAACTACTAGGTTTACTTAAAAATAAATAAAATCTATTTGGTGAAAATTTGAAATTTCAATGCAGTAGTACTTAAATTTGAGGGAAAAAATAAGAAGTAGGTGTGTCTGACCACCATAACCATAATAAAATGATAATATTTTTCAAAAGATTTTATATATAAGTAGAGGACTCATGTCTAGATGTGATGCATATTTTTGTAAATTTTTTCCAAGTAAATAATTAATTATGAATTTTTATTTCAAGTTTTTTTAAAAATATAAAAACTCATATGTCTTACCACCGTAACTTGGTCAAAACTTCATGAAATTTAATTTTTCTTTTTTTAATCCTATAGTATGTGAAGCATAGAATGTGATGCATGTGTTGGATTCAAAAAATGTGATACCGTTTGAAAGTTATAAATGTTTTTCAATCAGCCTATCGATTAGGACTTTAGTCGTAATTCTAATAGAAAATGAATAATAATTATTTATTAAATTAAAATTAAAGCATAATTTATATTGGTGGAAATCTGGGAATCTCCTTTAAAAACCCTTTTCGTTTCATCAATTTTGGGTAAAAAAAAAGTCATCAGCCACATACCCTACAAATACCCATAATATTGCCACTTTTTGGCCCATCATGATCCTACACATACCCAAGATTGGTAAATGATTTTTTGGGAAAGGAAGTTGGTACATTTTTTTCTTTTCTTATTGATCCCTAAAAACCTCTAAAGGACAACCAAATCTTATGCTCAAGGACTTCAAGATTAGGGGCCAACCAATGGGAGATGGATTTTATACTTTTCTCTTCTACACTTCAAGCTTTGTAAAACCTAGGTGGGTATCCCTATATGAAATTGGATGCATATATTCAACTTATAGTCCAACATAGTGTAAATAAGATAATATTCATACAATACAATAAGGATGTGTATGGCCTCATCAAATGATGGTACACCCCTTGTTCTCATTTCATTACAAGTGTGAAGTAGGAAACATAAAGAAAAACTAAACTAATAAATAAGGGAAAAGGTTTATGGAATTTAAAGTTTCTTTTTTAGGATGGGGTAGGAAAACCATGCAAGAAAATTTCCTACCTTGGGATACAAATTCACATGTTTATGTATTTTATGATGACAATACGAAACATATCTTGAGGGTCTTCTACTAGATTATCACCTTATGATAATTATACCTATGGAAGCCTACTATAAAACATACTTACAAATCCCTAGAAAATGATAACATACCCATTCATTCATGGAAATCATTTAATCTATCCCTTGGACAAGTAGAAAACCAATAAACTAATTTAGAATAACAAATTTTCTTGAAAATTTGATATAACCCTTGACTACACAGTTTAAAGTGAATCATCACTCATAGTTGGAGAAAACTATATAACAGAGTATATTCATATATGCCATAGTTTATAATATAGAGGAACAATCAAATAATGGTTAACAAACATAGATCTTTACCTTTCCGAAATACACAAATTTTTGTACATAGAACCTGGGACCAAAAACCTTAGCACCACGGAAATGAGAACCAATCATAGAACCCTCAAAAAAATAAAAAAACTTTCCTTTATATATCATGCATAACTCAAAACTCAACTATGCACAAACCCTAAACCAACTAGCTAGGGTTTACATGTGGTGGCAAAAATATCTGATTGTAGTGTTGAAAAATGTTGTCAAGGACATTTTCACACTTGTTTGGGCCCTCCTTGTGAATTTAGGCTTAATGTTGCCTTGATTTAATGTTGTAATGTGGATGACACATTCACATTAGGTCCTGGGCTCTTGTGAACTAATGGAATTTAATGGTACCTTTCTAAAGTGTTGTAACTCACTTTCACACTTTCCTAAGGTTATGTTAATGAAATAAACATAATAAGCCTCTTTTTAATCAAAATAAATCTTAATACTGCCTTATTTCAAGTGTTGTAACACACTTTCACACTTCTCTAGGATTTTCATTAATAATTAGGCTTTCTTATGCTTTAATTAGCCCTATTTTACATCCATAAGCCTCATCTATTGCATCTTTACTAGGATAATCCTGACACCAATCATTAACCAATCATAATTCAGGTGTTTTTGGCTTGTGTGGCCTAGATTTAGTGATCTAGGCTTCATTCACCACCTTGGGTGAATGGGTCCCACTTGGATCTTTTGGCCCAAACCAGGTTTCACACATTTCTAAGCACTTTTGGTTGTTGGTCCCATACATTATGCCTGATGGGACTCATTCACCACCTTGGATGAATGAGTCCTGTGTCACCCAAAATTAAATTTAATTCAAATTTCTGGAGGGATTTTATTCTCCTAGATCTAATCTCAGCTTGTAGTGTTGTAATTTTGGAAATTCCTTCATAATTAGGTATAAATACAAGGTTCTTTCACTCATATTCACACCTATCATTCAAGAGAGTTTACAAGAGAATTCAAGCATTCACAAGAGCATCAAGGGCATATTATCAAGCATTTAAAGCAACATTTAAGTGTCCATCATCATGTCAAGCATTTCATATATCATGTTTGTTATTGTACTAACAATTATGATGTAGGGTTTTATGATTCAAGCAAGTGTTTCATGCAAGATCAACATCATCCAAGAAAGATTAAAGAACCACAACCATTGTAGCCATTTCAAGCATATTTGCAACACCTTATTGCTAGGGTTTGGTGAGTTTCAACATTGTCTTTTGTTCATTCATCATTCTCCATTCATAGTTTCTTTCATTTCAAGGATTGATTTCCAAAATGGCGTTTGACCAAGGAAAACCCCTATCCACTAGCCCAACAAAATTTTTCCCTCTCCTTTGTGTGTGATTTGTAGGTTTAGGTTGCATATTTTATAAGGAGCAAGATTGGAGAAAAGTTGTAAATCATTCAAAGTTGTCAAAATTGTCATCAAGCCTTGGAGAGCTTTGGAGATCACATAAATATTTCAAATCAGAGATTCAGATCTAGAAACCAATCAAGAAGGATAGTGCAGACAAACAAGAGTAGAATCAAATTTGAAATTTGTAGAAAATTTCAACTAGACTGATTCAACATTTATGGCAAATGAGTCCCAGTTCCTGCCAGTTTTCAGGATTTTGCATATTTGGATACCCTTTTGGCAGATTTTGTCCCTATACAATCTCCTCAAAATTGGACCGATTCACCTAGCTTGGTGAATGAATCCCAATCAGCAGTAAAAGTAGATTTTCCAAAATTCCAGACCTCCATTTTGTCTTCTCCGGATTCTCGGGTGCATACATTATGTGTTACAATTTTCTATGTTGTTTTGTTCACTTTTCTAGATCATTTAGTGTTAGTTTCCATTCAATTATGGTTTTTCATTACATATTTCATAACATTATCTTTTCCAAGTCTAGACTTGGTGATGAATCCCTCATTGGATCATATTCATCCCCTAGGATAGCCCTCTTGCAAGATCTTTTTCCCTTTTTCATTGAGATCTCAAGGATTTGTTCTTGAGTGAAAGTGAAAATTTCCCCCTTTAGGTCTGAAACCCTAAAGGTGGGGTAGCATACAATTTTCCACCTTTCATGTTGGGGTATGTGCAAGATCATCATGGAAAAAATAGTCCCTTAAGTGGTGAAAAATTTAGAAAAAACGGAGTTAGGAAACTTGATGTAAAAATTTGAATAATTTATCTATATTATTTTTAAAATATATGTAAGAATAGAATCTTTAGCAAATTGAATGTAGTTTCTAAACTACTAGGTTTATTTTTTTTAAATAATTTATTTGGTGAAATTTTGAAATTTCAATGAAGTAGTACTTAAACTTCAGGGAAAAAAAAAGTAGGTGTCTATTTGACCACCCTAACCACAATAAAAAGATAATATTTTTTATAAGATTTTAGATATAAGTACATAGGACTCATTTCCCAATGTGATGCATATTTTTTGTAATTTTTTTCCTAGCAAATAATTTATTATGATTTTTTAATTAAAACTTTTAAGAAATATAAAAAATCGTATGTCTAACCACCTTAACTTGGTCAAAAATTCATGAAATCCATTTTTTTAATCCTATAGTATGTGAAGCATAGAATGTGACACATGTTTCAGATTTAAAAAATGTGATATTGTTTGAAAGCTATAGATGTTTTTCTATCAACCTATCAATCAAGACTTTAGTCATAATTCAAATAGAAAATGAATAATAATTATTTATTAAATTCAAAGTAAAGCATAATTTATATTGGTGGAAAATTGAGAATCTCCTTTAAAAACCCTTTTCGTTTCATCAATTTTGGGTTAAAACAAAGTCATCAACCACATACCTTACACATACCCATCATATCGCCACTTTTTGGCCCATCATGATCCTCCACATACCCATTGGTGAACCAACATTAATAACGTCATAATTCTAAATTGGAATACATTTTCATCCTAGAGTTGGCTTGTATTAACATTGCACTAGGATTTGCATTGGTTAATTTGCATTCTAGGGTTTCTAATTTTGCATTAGTGAAAGCTCATATAGCTAGAATTTTTGCATCTAATTTCATTAAAAAAAAAAATCAAAATCTACTTTTTCATCTAAAATCTATATGATAAAACATAAAAAGAATAATATCCAACTCAAAAAAATTGAAAATTTTGAAAAAAATCTTCACTATGACTCATTCACCACCCTAGGCGAATGAGTCCCTTTGCATATTTTACATTATATTTTCTGGAATTTAAAGTTTAGTGTTTGAGTTTTTGTTTGCTTTTATTGTTTTTTTGTTTCAATTTTCCAAATTTTACTTATAAGCATTTCATTTTTCTTAGCTTACATTGCATTTAGTAGCTCTTGTATGAGAATTTTGTGTCATCTTGCTAATACTATAGTGAGACAAAGTTCAAGGCTCATGTCATCCCATGATAGTGCAATTATTGTGGATATTGGGTTATCTAGCTCTTTCACTCCTAGTATTGACACTAGTACACTAGATATGGATGATACATTTAATAACTCTTTTCCATCAAGTAGCATACAAGTTGAACCAAGGAATAAAAGTGTCCTGCAAGAAAACATAATTCACATTCATGAGGACCTAGCACACTTACAACATCAAGTACAAAATGATAACATTTCAATCATTACCATTCCCACTATAGATAACATTCACTGCATGCTTGAAAGTGAAGATGGCCTTGACCTATTGAAAAAAATAGTTCAAATCTATAGAAAACATCTCAGCTCAACCACTAGTTGTCCTTTTCCAACAAGCAATGTCCCAAGTCAAGGAGGAACTCAAATTCCTCCTCCCATAATAATTTCCCTAATACCTACCTATACCAACGCTCAAGTCGCAACAACAATGCAACAAGTTAGTAATGTGATTCCTTCCTTAGGTATTCCTACTAGCATCCCTAGTTCCTATGTGGCATCACACATTATATCTCCTACCACTTTACCACCTATAAGAATTCCATTCACTTGTCCTAGGAACACATACACTCCACCACTTTCACTTCCATCTCATAACAAAAACAATGACTCTCTCATAGGTCAACTCTTCCAATCTATTTCATCTCTTCAAAAAAAAAATATACCATAAACCAAAATCAAAATATACCATAAACCATAAACCAAAATCAAAATGGCCCACCTACATATTATGTCAAAGGCAGTCCATTGTCCTTTGAGATATTGTGAACACTGATGCCACAAGGTGTAGAGGTTCCTAGATTTGAGAAATATGGAGGGAAGGGAGATCCTTCTAACCATGTTAAGGCCTATAATACCTTATGTAGTTATTTTTTCCTTGATTGTAAACTGTTGGCAAAGCTTTTTCCTAGGTCCTTGAAAGATACCGCCAAGTGGAATGGTTTTCTTCTTTACTGAACAACTAAATTTGTTCATTCAATGAACTTGTTGATGCATTTGTAAACCATTTTCAAGTGCATATGACTCATAAGATGACCTTGGCTAATTTGATGAGATGTAAGCAAAAAGAAGAAGAAAAGATAATTGACTTTATCGCATGCTATTAATCGCTTTATTCCCAAATCAATGTCAAGTTTCCTAACCCCCACATTCAAAAGATTTTCATAGAAAATTTGCAAAGAAAGATTCAAGACAAGCTCACCATGATTAAATTCCCATACTTCATTCACTTATGTACTACCCTTTGTGATAATCAAATTTTGGTTGGTAGTCACAATACAAAGCCCAACTCTAGCCGAATAGAGAAATTTGAGCCTGCAAACCAAAACAATTCCAAACCTTTTAGAAAAAATAATAAAGGGTTCCTTCAATTAAATCGACCTCAACAAAAAACTCAATATGTCAATAACCAAGTAGCTTCTATTAAATTCAAGATACACTTTAGCTATGGGGACTTGAAAATATAGTTCACTCCTTTACCCGATACCCTTCATAACACAATGTCCCAACTTTGAGAACAAATGATTACCTTTGCTCTCATCAAAACATTCGACCCTAATAATCCTTTACCCCAGAGCTTTAAATCAAATTCTTATTGCCACTATCACTGATAAAATGGACATAACACAGAACATTGCAAGCGTCTTAAACATCTTATGCAATACCTCATTGATTTCTACTGTCTTTCCATTGGAGGTGTTAGTGATCAAGGAAATAATTTTGTTGGCCCTCCTAATCAAAATTGCAAATTTTGACCAACCCTATGGCAAAACATAAAATTTCATTTGCCAAATCTAGCAAAAATACAAAGAATGATGTGATGAATGTTGACACAGATGATGATAACAATGATGCTATTCAATGTGATGCCACCAATAATAATCCTATAGATGAAATGGTAGGAGTGATAGACATCATCCCTCATAAGGGCTGAACTAAGAATTCTCTTGAAATTGCTATCTCCTCTAAGGATATACTTAAACATGCTCCTGATGGTCCTCTTTACATAGCTGACCATATCTATGACAAGCCCACTAATGGGATATTAATAGATCCCGCCTATGGAGAGAATGTGATCACCAAGGAATTCTTACTTTTCCATGAACTTTATCAAGATCTATATGATAAACCGAAAGCATGCATCAAGACACAAAATGGTTTTGCTTGCCCTATGATAAGATCAATCACCTTACCGTTGCAAATAGGACCAAAAATATTAGATGTCTCATTCTCCATCATCCTCCAGTCAGATTGATTTCATGTGAAGCTAGGCCACCCTTGGCTTGGCTCCATGAAATTTGTCCCTTCAGTTGTACATAAATGCTCAAAGTTTCCCATTAACAATGAAATATTCACTGTCCACCATAGTGGCTTCAACCCTCTGTCATCCAAAGGAAATTTTTTCACAGATTCCTTTTGGCCCGATCCCATGGAACCTTTAAAACAACGAGAATACTTGTTTTTCCTATCTACCAAAAATTCAAAGAAAATAAAATAGTCGAACTATCTCTTTGAAACATGTCCCCATCAACCTCTAAGCCTACCGTCAATGACGAAACCATGCTTGCACCTAAAGAAGTCCAAAACAACCAAGAACAACCTAAGATAGAAACTTCTCCTGCATCCTACAAATGACCAAGAGACAATGAAAACGACCCCATCACACCTCCTAGAAGGGTATGTGCAGGATCATCATGAAAAAAATAGGCCCTTAAGTGGTGATAAAATTCAGAAAAATTAAAGTTAGGCAACTTGACATAAAAATTTGAATAAGTTATCTATATTATTTCAAAAATATGTAAGAATAGAATATATAGAAAATTGAATGTAGTTTTTAAACTACTACGTTTTAAATCTATTTGGTGAAAATATGAAGTTTTAATGCAGTAGTACTTAAATTTCAGGGAAAAAATAAGAAGTAGGTGTATGTCTGACCACCCTAACCAAAATAAAATAATCATTTTTTTTATAATATTTTTTATATAAGTAGAGTACTCATGTCCCAATGTGATGCATATTTTTTTGTAATTTTTTCCAAGTAAATAATTAATCATGAATTTTTTATTAAAACTTTTAAAAATATAAAAACTCGTATGTCTTACCACCTTAACTTGGTCAAAACTTCATAAAATTCATTTTTTTTTAATCCTATAGTATGTGAAGCATAGAATGTGACGCATGTTTCAAACTCAAAAAATGTGATACTGTTTGAAAGCTATAGATGTTTTTCAATCAGGCTATCAATCAGGACTTTAGTCTTAATTCAAATAGAAAAGAAATAATAATTATTTATTAAATTTAAAGTAAAGCATAATTTATAGTGGTGGAAAGTTGAGAATCTCCTTTAAAAACCCTTTTTGTTTCATCAATTTTGGGTAAAAATAAAGTTGTTAGCCACATACCCTACACATACCCATCATATCGCCACTTTTTGGCCCATCATGATCCCGCACATACCTAGAATAAAACAAGTTTACAAAGTCAAAGAGAAAGTGTTCAAACAACCTCTTGTGGTTCCTTCCATTCCTCCCCTTAGGGAAGAAAAGAAACCTATGGTTGATCAACCCCTTCCTACACAAACACAACTTCAAAAGAAAACTAAAAGAAATAGAGGTGCTAGAGAACATAGGCGTAGACATCGTGCCATTGCTCATAGGTTACATGATGAATTAAACAAAGAAAATTAGAATCCAAACTTGACTGAAGCAATGCATGACCAGCCTCCCCCTTCACCAAAACAAGACAATTCAATACAACCCCCACAACAAGAGTTGAACTCTTCCATGGATATTCTCCTTTGACCTCTTATTGTGATCAACTTGGATGATGGTGATGAGGTTGCCAACATTGGCGAAGAGGTGTATAATGAATTGAATACATTTTTTTCCTCTTACACGAGCTTAAACGACAATTCTCTTGAAAAGAGTGTTGAACTGAGTGCTTCTCCTAGTTCAACACTTTGTCTTGTCCCTTTGGCTAGTTTCTCCCCTTTGGTATACAATGAACATGATTGGGAAGCAAATAATTTGTTCATAGGTTGACTTGCATGTTCCTTACTAGTATTTTTCAAATTATTTATTTTCTTTGGTGTGATTGCATGTGCGTGATGTGATCCCCCGTGATGTTTTGTTTGATATTTTCTCTCTTTGTGAAATTCCTCTATTTGTACCTTCATTCTTCTATATGTTGTCAATCTTTTACTTTTCACTTTTTATCTTTTTCAATTGTCTTCCTTTTGGGGATGATGCAAGGCATCAAGACATTCATGTCTCTTCCATGTTGACATAAAAGCTTTTCCTTTGCTTCTATTTATCTCTTTTCTTTGTCTTGTGTTTTCCTTTTGGGGATGACGCAAGACATCGAGACATTCATGTCTCATCCATGTTGACCCAAAAGAATTTCCCTTGCTTCTTTTCTTTGTCTTGTGTTTTCCTTTTGGGGATGATGCAAGGAATTGAGACATTCATGTCTCTTCCATGTTGACCCGAAAGTCTTTTTCTTTTTTTTTCGCTCTCTTTGTGTCATTGTTCTAGTTCTTTGTGTATTTGGGGGATGATGACAGTTTTGAGCTCTCTAAAAACATTGTAGCAAGAACATAATAATTGGGCGAATCCATAGATCCCTTATGTTTTTTTGTTTTTTTATTTTTGGGGCAACCCCTCTCCTTTTCTCTTACATGACACAACTTAACTTGGAAACATATGACTTGGCATAGTGCTTTCCAAGTTGGCTCTCATTTCTTCTTTATTGTTTGCATTTATCATTTGGTGCTTTAAAGTAATTGCTCATTGCATGGTGTTTAGCAATTTCTTTAAAGTTGGGGCATACATTGGCATCATTCTTTTGCATTTTTCTTTTCATGGTTCATGGTGCGATTTTCTTACTTCATATGATGCATTTTTCACTTTGTGGATGACATTGGGTGTGATGTATTTCAAGAGTGTGATCTCTCTTATCATATTACATTCCTCTTAATGGCTTTATGTGACAAACTGCATCCCCTAGGTTGTGAATTTTCTATTGTTTTATTGGTCCTCTCTTGGAGATAATAGGCGCAATGTTTCCTAAGTTAAAGACATCACATGAACTAAACAAGACTCCCTCGAACATTCCTCATTTTTTCATTTTGTATTTTGCATTTATATGGCCACCTTGTGTAACACAGCTTGCATGGCTATGGATCCATCGTGTTTGTTCATGAGCTCCAAGCATACAAAGCTTTGCTTGCCTCATGAAGCTCGAAAATCATTTTTTTCATGGCACCTTATTAAAGTTATGAGTAGGTATAACTTTGGTATAGTTTGAGCGGGAAGTCCGATGAAGCCATGAATTTCCCCATAGCCACTTGTGTATGTGTGTGTGTACATACCAGCCATGAGTGTATGTGTCTCACCTTTTAGGACTTCTCACCCAATGGACAACCAAGAGTTTCATTGCCTCAAAGTGAGTATGCATTTTTTTGGACAAACACACTAGATTTGATCCACATCGAGATGGATAAATGGTTGAAGCTTGATCTAATTCTTTTTTATCTTTTACCTTCTCTTTTTCATCTTTGGCAGTGTATGCTTGTGCATTGTTCTTGTTCTTCATATCATTCTCATGTGTGTTTTTTGTGAATATGTCAGTTTGTCATGGGATCTTGATCTTGGGGGCTTGATCACCCCTCTTGATCATTGTCATCTAATCTTACTGGCATTGGTGCATTTGAACCCCTCTCGATGCATGTTTGTCTACTTTAGTGTGAGTTTGAAGCAAATTCATCCTCTCACTAAAGTGGGGGTTCAATGTAGTGTCAAAAAATGTCATCGGGGACATTTTCACACTTGTTCTAGCCCTGCTTGTGAATTTAGGCTTAATGTTTCCTTGATTTAATGTTGTAATGTGGGATGAGTATAGTGTTAAAAAATGTCGCCAGGGACATTTTCACACTTATTCTTTCTTATGCTTTAATTGGCACTATTTTGCATCTGTAAGCCTCATTTATTACATCTTTTCAAGGATAATCCTAACACCAATCATAATTTATGTGTTTCTAGCTTGTGTGGCCTAGATTTAGTGACTTGGGACTCATTCGCCACCTTGGGCGAATGGGTCCCACCAAGATCTTTTGGCTGCAAACTTTTTTTCATAGATTTCTACACACTTTTGGTTTTTGGTCCCATACATTATGTGGGTATGTGCAGGATCATGATGGGCCAAAAAGTGGCAATATGATGGGTATTTATTTGTAGGGTATGTGGCTGAAGACTTTATTTTTACCTAAAATTGATGAAATGAAAAGGGATTTTAAAGGAGATTCTTAGCTTTCCACCAATATAAATTATGCTTTACTTTGAATTTAATAAATATTTATTATTCATTTTCTATTTGAATTATGACTAAAGTGTTGATTAATAGGTTGATTAAAAAACATCTATAGCTTTCAAACGATATTACATTTTTTTCATCCAAAACATGCATCACATTCTATGCTTCACATACTATAGGATTAAAAAAAGAAAAATTGAATTTCATAAAGTTTTGACCAAGTTAAGGTGGTCAGACATGCGAGTTTTTATATTTTTGAAAAGTTGTAATAAAAAAATCATAATTAATTATTTACTTGGAAAAAAATTACAAAACATATGCATCACATCCAGACATGAGTCCTCTACTTATGTCTAAAATATTATAAAAAAATATTATCATTTTATTGTGGTTAGGGTGGTCAACAGACACCTACTTATTTTTTCCTTGAAATTTATGTACTACTACATTGAAATTTTAAAATTTTCACCAAGTAGATTTTATTTTTTTAAAATAAACGTAGTAGTTTAGAAACTACATTCAATTTTCTATAGATTCTATTTTTACATATTTTTGAAATAATATAAAATAACTTATTCAAATTTTTACATCAAGTTACCTAACTCTGATTTTTTAGAATTTTTTGCCACTTAAGGGCTTGTTTTTTCCATGATGATCATGCACATACCCATGCCTGATGGGACTCATTAACCACCTTGGGAGAATGAGTCCCATGTGGCCCAAAATAAAATTTAATTCAAATTTTTGGTAGGATTTTATTCTCCTAGATTTGATGTTGGCTTGTAGTGTTGTAATTTTGGGAATTCTTGCATAATTTAGTATAAATACAAGGTTGTTTCACTCATATTCACACATATAATTCAAGAGAGTTCACAAGAGAATTCAATCATTCACAAGAGACTTCAAGATTATTCAAGGGAAAATTATCAAGCATTTAGAGCAGCATTCAAGTGTCCATCAACATGTCAATAATTTCATATATCATGTGTGTTATTATGTTAACAACTATGATGTACCTGGTTTTGTGATTCAAGCAAGTGGTTCATGCAAGATCAACATCATCCAAGAAATATTAAAGAACCACATCCATTGCAGCCATTTCAAGCATATTTGAAACACCTTATTGCTAGGGTTTGGTGAGTTGCAACATTTTATTTTGTTCATTCATCATTCTACATTCATAGTTGCTTTCATTTCAAGGATTGATTACCAAAATAAGGTTTGACCAAGGAAAACCCCTATCCACTAACCCACCAACATTTCCCCCTCTCCTTTGTGTGTTTTTTCTAGGTTTAGGTTGCATATTTCAAAAGGAGTAAGATTGGAGAAAAGTTGTAAATCATTCAAAGTTGTCAAAATTTTCATCAAGCCTTGGAGAACTTTAGAGATCACCTACAAATTGAAAATTGGAGATTTAGATCCAAAAACCAATCAAGAATGATAAAGCATACAAAGAAGATTAGAATCAACTTTGAAAGTTACAAGAAATTCTAACTGGAATGGTTTGCCACTTATGGTGAATGAGTCCCAGTTCCTACCAGTTTTTTGGATTTTGTGAATTTGGACACCCTTTTGGTAGATTTCTATCTCTGCACAGTTTCCCCAAAACTAGATTCATTCATCCAACTTGGTGAATGAGTCCCAATCACCAGTAAAAAGAATATTTTCCATAATTCTACACCTCCATTCTATCTTCTCTACATTCTCAGGTGCATACATTCCACATTACAATTTTTTGTGTTGTTTTGTTCACTTTTCTAGGTTATTTACTGCTAGTTTGCATTTAATTAGGATTTTGCATTACATCTTGCATTTCATTATCTTTTCCAATTTCAGACTTGGTGGTGAACCCCTCATTAGATCATATTCATCCCCTAGGAAATCCCTCTTGAAAGATCTCTTTCCCTTTTGCATTGAGATCTCAAGGATTTGTTCTTGAGTGAATGTTAGTGAAAATTGCCCCTTTTGATCCAAAACCATAAAGGTCCAGTATAGCATACAATTTTCCACCTTTCATTGATCTAGAGAAAAATCTGGCTAGATCTATGAAGACATCTATCATAAATGACCCTAACATCCACTCCAATCCCTCATATAAGTAATAAAGAAGACCCCATGAAATCAATAATAAATCATAGCAAGGAAGAGATCTCTAATAGAAAGGATTCTTGCAACCCATAAAGAAGCATGGGGGCATGTGCAAGATCATCATGGAAAAAACACGCCCTTGAGTGGTGAAAAATTCAAAAAAATCAGAGTTAGGCAACTTGACGTAAAAATTTGAATAAGTCATCTATATTATTTCAAAAATATGTAAGAATAGAATCTGTAGAAAATTGAATGTAGTTTTTAAAGTACTAGGTTTTTTTTTTTTTAATCTATTTGGTGAAAATTTGAAATTTCAATGCAGTAGTACTTAAATTTCAAGGAAAAAATAAGAAGTAGGTATTTGTTTAACCACTCTAACCACAATAAAATGATAATATTTAATTATTATATTTTAGATATAAGTAGAGGACTCATGTCCCGATGTGATGTATATTTTTTGTAATTTGTTTCCAAGTAAATAATTAATTATGAATTTTTTATTACAACTTTTAAAAAATATAAAAACTCGTATTTCTAACCACCTAGCTTGGTCAAAACTTCATGAAATTCATTTTCTTTTTTTTAATCATATAGTATGTGAAGCATAGAATGTGACGTATGTTTTTGATTCAAAAGATGTGATATCATTTGAAAGCTATAGATGTTTTTCAATTAGCCTATCAATCTAGACTTTAGTCATAATTCAAATAAAAATGAATAATAATAATTTATTAAATTCAAAGTAAATTATAATTTATATTGGTGGAAAGTTGAGAATCTCCTTTAAAAACCCTTTTTCGTTTTGTCAATTTTGGGTTAAATATAATTTGTCAGCCACATACCCTACACATACCCATCATATCGCCACTTTTTGGCCCATCATGATCCTGCACATACCCATGGTAAACACCTCATCCCTATGTGAGCTGGTACAAAAAGAATTAAATACCATATATGTCCTCTCATATATCAAATCAGATCGCCTAAAAAGTCATTGTGGCATTAATGGAATTTATGATTCAAAACACATCAAATCGCGAGCATAGTAGAATTTTCAAGCCGAAAAGAACTCCTATATTAACATGAAATGATCTACAAGGCTGAAAAACTATCCCTCTCAAACATTGGGCCTTAGAATTTTTCCATCGCTCATATCCTTTATCAACATCATGGCTTCGATGATTGTGCATCGAGCTAAAAGCATACTCTTTTTCTTAAAGTTAAGACAAAGAGTAAGAAGGAGTGACACCTGATGGGAAAAAAAAACCATCAAATGTTGAGGGTTGGAAGGAATTCTTACTTCCTACTAAAAGGAAGTAAGAGAAAAGAGATAGAATTGATCCCCGATGTTTAAAAATTCAAGACTTGGTCAATTTTTTGAAGAATCCATTAAGGATCAAGCTTCAGAAGGAAAGCCTAAAGCTTTGAGAAGAAAAACACTTTTAAGGAAGAATGTGGAGGAAGAAAAAATTATGGCATCGGTAGGACATATTACATCCTAATTTAATAAAGGTAAGAGATAAAAGGGTAGCCCGGTCCACAATCCCTAAAAGACCAAAATTTAATCATCTTTCAAAGAGATTTTAGGGAATCAATGCTTAAATGGAATGGTTACCTCTTAACATTAACAAAGTTAATGGGTAGAGGGAAAGTTTGATCCCAAATCCCCAAAATATCAACTTAGTCAACTTTTAACTTTCAAAAGGTGGGATCAAGAATCGGGGTCAACAGCCTGGCGGCATAACACCTATGAAGAAAGGAAAAAGAGATAAAGGGTAAGCCCAATCCCCAAAGTTTCAAACATCAATACTTAGTGTTTTTAATTATACCATAACAAAGGTAACATGAAAAGGGGAAGACTGATCCCTAATCCCTGAAACATTGACACTTAATCCATTTTTCAAAGAAGGGATTGAGAGTCAGTAGGAGTAAAGAAAAAGGATGTGATAGAGGTTAAGGGTTAGACCCGATGGGTGAAACCTAAAATGCTTAGGAAATAAATCACAATGACGGGAAATTCAAGGAATAATATTGGGATTGAAAGAGGAAGCATGCAAGGATGTAGGAAAGTGACATCATGAAATCCCTATAAAATAACATTTGGCTAATTTTGGGGCTTGGAAATGGATCTTCTCTTGGGTATAACTTGGAAAGGGGATTTTTCAACTTAAATAAGGTCTTGAGCATGATGCACCATTATTATTTCTTATATTGGTTATAACTAATGGGAATCATAAGGGGGGTGGCACAAGCTAAAATAGTGCCACCAAGAACGAAGATATAAAAAATTGTCCATTTGTATAAAATATAGATTTATTTCCGAAAGAATTTGATTTAGATAAAGAAGTGAATATTTTTTAGAATTCCTTTATGTTCCATGTCATAATTTATAATTTCAATAACTTTTCACCAATTTTGAGGAGTTTTAACCAACATTCTTCTATGTTATTCACAACATTGGTGAAAATTTTATATGTTACATGACACTCAAGGTTTTCAAATTATTATTTGGGGATTGAAGAGAGATAAAAAATTCAATGTAACTATCCATTATTCCAAGCCTAAGGAATTTTTTCTTGATTAATCCCATCTTCCATTGTTCTATTTTCTACCTAAGGAAGGTACATTTCATGTTTATGAATTATTAGGGTGATGAGAAATCTCCTTTGTAGGTCATTTTCATTTGCATTTTAGGAATTCTATTCTAACACATTTGAATAGGGTTTCTCCATGTTCTACCTTTCATAATCTTAGACACACTTAAGATTAGGGCACACACACATTTCCATTTTTTTAGATCTATGCATATTCATCATGGTTGAATTACCAAACAAGGGGTTTGACCAAGGAAAACCCCCATAAAAAATCAGTCAAATTTCCTTTTTTTTACAAGATATTTATAGGTTCAAATTTGAAGACTTGGTAAAGAAGGAAGTGAAGACCTTGAACCTCAAATCACATTTAGAAATTTTAGAAATTCCAAATGGGACTAAGTCACCACCTAGGGTGTCTTAGTCCTCCCAAGGGTATTTTGTAGAGATTATTTTAGATCTGGTTCCAACATCTGAAGAATCTACATTTGCCTCAAGAAATAGCAGAAGGACTAAGACAATAGTAAGGGCGTCTTAGTCCTCCATAGCACATTTTGACAACATTTTTGCATTTCAAAATCCTCATCACATTTCTAGACTTCCCAGGTACATATGTAGCATAACTTCCTATTGCTTAATTTTATCATTTGCATCCATCATTTAGCTTGCATTATTAGGTTTTGTAAGTTGAATACTAAGTTGTCTTTTTCAAGCTTTTTCTTGGTGGTGAACCCCTCAAAGCTTAAAGAACCCCATCCTAGGTCTTCCTTGTTGAGAATTGACTCACCTTTAAGGTTAATAGTCAATCCAATTTCTATTCCTAGGACATTATTGAATGACCTAAAGAGAATAGGTGGGCACCTCACCCTATCCTATTTTCTTATGGTTCATTTTGGTAAACCCAACATTTTAGAGCATTCATTTTCTGATTTGGAGTCCATTAAAGTCATAGATATAGATTGCATTCATTCTTGCATTGCATCTTGAATTAGTGAAAGTA
>VDFB02271358.1:734001057-734030223 GCA_007258455.2 Sequoia sempervirens | reverse complement strand
ATCAATACTTAGTGTTTTTAATTATACCATAACAAAGGTAACATGAAAAGGGGAAGACTGATCCCTAATCCCTGAAACATTGACACTTAATCCATTTTTCAAAGAAGGGATTGAGAGTCAGTAGGAGTAAAGAAAAAGGATGTGATAGAGGTTAAGGGTTAGACCCGATGGGTGAAACCTAAAATGCTTAGGAAATAAATCACAATGACGGGAAATTCAAGGAATAATATTGGGATTGAAAGAGGAAGCATGCAAGGATGTAGGAAAGTGACATCATGAAATCCCTATAAAATAACATTTGGCTAATTTTGGGGCTTGGAAATGGATCTTCTCTTGGGTATAACTTGGAAAGGGGATTTTTCAACTTAAATAAGGTCTTGAGCATGATGCACCATTATTATTTCTTATATTGGTTATAACTAATGGGAATCATAAGGGGGGTGGCACAAGCTAAAATAGTGCCACCAAGAACGAAGATATAAAAAATTGTCCATTTGTATAAAATATAGATTTATTTCCGAAAGAATTTGATTTAGATAAAGAAGTGAATATTTTTTAGAATTCCTTTATGTTCCATGTCATAATTTATAATTTCAATAACTTTTCACCAATTTTGAGGAGTTTTAACCAACATTCTTCTATGTTATTCACAACATTGGTGAAAATTTTATATGTTACATGACACTCAAGGTTTTCAAATTATTATTTGGGGATTGAAGAGAGATAAAAAATTCAATGTAACTATCCATTATTCCAAGCCTAAGGAATTTTTTCTTGATTAATCCCATCTTCCATTGTTCTATTTTCTACCTAAGGAAGGTACATTTCATGTTTATGAATTATTAGGGTGATGAGAAATCTCCTTTGTAGGTCATTTTCATTTGCATTTTAGGAATTCTATTCTAACACATTTGAATAGGGTTTCTCCATGTTCTACCTTTCATAATCTTAGACACACTTAAGATTAGGGCACACACACATTTCCATTTTTTTAGATCTATGCATATTCATCATGGTTGAATTACCAAACAAGGGGTTTGACCAAGGAAAACCCCCATAAAAAATCAGTCAAATTTCCTTTTTTTTACAAGATATTTATAGGTTCAAATTTGAAGACTTGGTAAAGAAGGAAGTGAAGACCTTGAACCTCAAATCACATTTAGAAATTTTAGAAATTCCAAATGGGACTAAGTCACCACCTAGGGTGTCTTAGTCCTCCCAAGGGTATTTTGTAGAGATTATTTTAGATCTGGTTCCAACATCTGAAGAATCTACATTTGCCTCAAGAAATAGCAGAAGGACTAAGACAATAGTAAGGGCGTCTTAGTCCTCCATAGCACATTTTGACAACATTTTTGCATTTCAAAATCCTCATCACATTTCTAGACTTCCCAGGTACATATGTAGCATAACTTCCTATTGCTTAATTTTATCATTTGCATCCATCATTTAGCTTGCATTATTAGGTTTTGTAAGTTGAATACTAAGTTGTCTTTTTCAAGCTTTTTCTTGGTGGTGAACCCCTCAAAGCTTAAAGAACCCCATCCTAGGTCTTCCTTGTTGAGAATTGACTCACCTTTAAGGTTAATAGTCAATCCAATTTCTATTCCTAGGACATTATTGAATGACCTAAAGAGAATAGGTGGGCACCTCACCCTATCCTATTTTCTTATGGTTCATTTTGGTAAACCCAACATTTTAGAGCATTCATTTTCTGATTTGGAGTCCATTAAAGTCATAGATATAGATTGCATTCATTCTTGCATTGCATCTTGAATTAGTGAAAGTACATCTAGTGTTTCTCATACTTGCATTAGTAAAAGTACATCTAGGGTTTCTTACATTAGCATTAGTGAAAGTGCATATAGTTTTCTTTTTTGCTTTCTTGCATCAGTTCACCTCATTAAGAAATCAAAAATTGCATTGTTACTCATCCTAATCGCATTTAGGAACATTGTTATTACATTCAAAATTTTAAAAAATTGCATTGAACTTTTCATCTAATTGCTTGTCACTAGTTACTATTTATTGCATTCATTTACACTATTTTTTGTTTCTAAACATCAAGTCCCTAGGTACACAACCTAGGAACACTATTATCAACTCATATCTTGTTTGTTCTGAAAAAATATTTACTAGGACTAAAACACCATTACTGCCATCTTATTCCCTCAGGGTTTTTTGGCTAAGAATCTTGTCTAAGTTGTGTGTTGTTTTTTCCAGTTTCTAGAACCTCCAAATTTCATCAGCAGGACCAAGATTCCCTTCCTTGCATCTTAGTCCCTGTGGAATTTGAGGTTACAATTTTGATGGTTAAACAATGAATTTATATGCTTTTGTTTGTTGTAGTTACTTTGTTTTTTCAATTTCTCAATTTACTATTTCAATATATATTCATAGTTCATGTTTATAATTGCTTGTAATGATAGATTATTTCGCTTTCCTTTTAGATATATATTTCATTTTACATTCTTTAGAAATCGAAAACATTAAATCTAAACAATCATAGGTTCATGGTTATTTAAAGCATGTCAAAACCCTTTGTCCAAGTTACCAGAACCCTCAAGCCTTTTAGTAGTGATGACTTTGATATGTTAGATGAATCCCTTGAGGACTTCATCTTGCAAGGTTCATCCACTAAGGATTGTTCAAAAAAACCTAAACAAAGAGAAGTAAATTTCATTCAAACTCAACTTATCCTTTATCCACATTCAAACAAACCTCAACCTACACACCAATTTGTCCTTATCCTTGAGTCACCTAAATAAAATGTGTCACAAAAATTGAGTTATAATATTATTGCACATAAATATGACACAAGGAATAATAGACAAACTCAACCTAACCTCGTTTCGTTACCATTTCCTAATCCTATATTGCTTAGTGATCCTCATTTACAATCACATAGTGGCAAGGACTATGATCTTGTTTAACATGAACTTAAGAATACTCCCACTAATACTTCCTTATGGGATCTTATTAAAACTTTACCTAGTTACCACACTACGCTTCAAACATCCTTACAAAAATTTGTGGTTTCTCCTAGTACAAATGCAAAATATGTGGAAACTCTAATAAAAGGAATGAATATGATTAATGCAAACATTTCCTTTCACCAACATGAGCTCCCTCCCTTGGAGATGAGAAATAAATATGATGCATTCATTATAATAGCTAGATACAACACCATAGGAATAAAAAGGACCCTTTTTGATAATGGCTCAGCTCTTAATGTGTGTAGTGTGAACCTTTTAGATAATTTGTGAGTGGAAACATCAAAAAGGAAACCTGATTCTTCATCAATTTGAGGATTTGACAATATAGGAAAACAACTGCTCGGTGTGACTAATTTACCTATTATAGTCAGAAATGCTAGCTTACAAACTCCTATTCATGTTATGCCTCATGACCTTTCATACAATATTCTTTTAGGAAGATCATGGATTCACAAGATTCATCTAGTGCCTTCGACTCTTCATCGTATCATGAAGTATGTCTATAAAAACAAGTTATACAAAATTGAAATGGACCCCGAGCCTAAAAATTGTTTACAAATTGAAAAAGGAACCACCAATCCTCTGAAAACATCAAAATATAACCTATGAAAGAAGAAACACAAGAAATGGAGATAGTGTCAAAATTAGTAGACGACAATTAGGGTTCCTTGGAATTCACACCTTCATTTATGGGAGAATATATAATCATAAGAAAAGAGAATGAAAAATAAAAGAAACCAATGGTTATGTCAACACAGAACTCGGGAGAAAACTCAAAAGCTTCTATCACATTTACTCTTGAAGAAGACAAAAGCTACAAAACAAAATTCAATGAAATAGATTATCAACAACCATCAAACCCGAAATAAATGGAAAAAAATTATGGGAGAGGTTATTAAATTATGAAGCAACTAGGCTATAATAGAAAAGGATGTGGAAAGAAAGAACAAGGAATTCATGTTCCTATGGAACCTAATATGAAAGAAATGAAAAATGGTTTGGGATATTGTCCTTCTAAGATAACACAAGAAAACAAGAGACCTTCATTAAACATCAATTCCGTTATGTGTAAATCAAAAATAAATCTTACCTTGAATCATCTAGAGTTGCTTGATACGAATTTTGAACAATCATGGGAATACTTTGAAGATGACAAAGCCTTGAAACAAAGGCTAGGAGTTTATGATAAATCATCTACTCCTCCTCAAAAGAAAAAGGTTGCATGCGCTATGATTAGCACCAAACAAAAATATGGAGAAAAGGAGAACAATGAGATAGACATATATAATGAAGAATACAACCATGAATTTCTGAAATCAAATGCACTTCCTTTAGGGGATACCATGGATATAGCAATGAAAATAAATGATAAAGATAAAGTGATTAAGATAGGAAAATTCCTCGATGATGGAGAACAAAAGGATACTCCTTGGACAAGTATTTTGATATTTCGGGGATTGATCCTAAGACTGTAGCACACAATATAGTCCTTGCTGAAAATGCTAAGCCCGTCAGACAGAAGATTCAAAAAATGAGAACTAAAATAGCCTTTCTAGTTAAGGAAGAAAATGAAAAACTCCTTGACGTTGACTTCATAAGACCTATAGATTATTCTCCTTGGATCTCAACCATTGTCACAGTCATAAAACTTGACAATCATATTAGAATGCGTATGGATTTTTGTGATTTCAATAAAGCATCTTTAAAAGATGATTGGCCCCTTCCTAATATTGACATGATAGTAGACTCGATTGCGAGACATGCTTTGTTGTCATTCATAGACAAATTTTTGGATATAATCAAATTTTCATTAACCCTCAAGATCAGTACAAAATAGTGATCACAACTGTTTGGGGAACATTTTGTTAGGTTATGATGCCTTTTGGATTGAAGAACGTTGGTGAAAAATATCAACAAGCTATGACATTGATATTTCACGATTACATACATAATATTTTGGAAGATTATGTTGATGATATTCTAACTAAATCCTTAACAAGACAAGACAATGTGAATGTCCTTCAGAATATTTTTTAGAGAATTTAAAAATACATGTATCTTTAGTGTAGATAGTGGAAATTTTTTAGGTTTTATCATATCTCACAGAGGCATCAAGGTGGACACAAAGAAAATTGATGCTATAGTTAACATGACACCTCCTATAAATATCTCTCAATTGTGTACCTTACAATGAATAATTCAAGCCATTCGTCATTTCATAGCATCCTTAGAAAATCAAACCTTACCATTTACAAATCTCCTCAAGAAAGGCATACATTTTGATTGGAATGAAGATTGTAAACAAGCCTTTGAAAGTTTGAAACATTATCTTGTCACTCCACCTATTTCACAACATGCCATGCAAAACAAGCCATTCATCCTTTATACATCAACATCAGCCCATGCTCTCATAGCATTGTTGGCTCAACAAGTGTGGCATAGAAAATTGGACACTCTTGAGAAAAGATAAAATTCCATGCTTAAATTAGACATACTTTTGAGTACCTTTGCATTATTCATCCTTCAAAACAACATTTATAGGCCCTTAAAACCCATTATTTTTTTATCTAGAGACCTGTTTCACTTAAAAAATCACTTATTTCCTGACAAATAACACTCAATTCATTCATATCCCAAAAACCCACCTTCAAAAACCACTAGTACGACCCATTCGCCACCTTGGTTGAATGAGTCCCCTTTGGTGGGATCCATTCACCAAGGGTCGAGAATGAGTCCCTTTTGAGGGAAATTTCAATTTTGAGCAAGAATTCAATTAATTCAACTTAACTTTTTGGTGGATGTCAGCCTCTTAGATCTAAATAACAGGAAAATTAGGTGGTGATGCCTATAAATACACATTTTAGGTCATTTTTACAAAGCAAATTCAAAAAGTTAAGTTTTAGGAGTCTTCCACAACAAGTTTTATTTGCATTTTCTATAGTAAAGTTGAGGCTTTAGGACAAAAAACTATGGTTTTTGCAGGTTTTCAAACTCACTTCTTGATCAAGATTCAACATTGCAAAGAGTTGTTAATGGATGCCTATGGTGAATCATGGAGAAACCTACGTTGAGGAGATGCAACTAGCCATCAAATCACAACTAAAGAATTGTTTTCAAAGTGATTCCATCTTCCATCTTCTCTCTATTTTTAGACTTAAGGTTTGAATTACTTTTTCATTTCATTTACATCTATTTGATATGTTGTAGGGTTTCTAGGGTTGAAGTCTTGCATCATTCAAATCCCATTTTCATATCTTATTCTAGCACAATAGAATAGGGTTTTGACATACTTCAGATTTTCCTAGTCTTTAACATACTTAAGGCTAGGGTTTTATGCATATTTTTGTCCATTCAAGGTTTGATTATCTAATTAGGGGTTTGACCAAGGAAAACCCCCCATTAGACAACTAATTTTAAGTTGTTTTGTAGGAATTTTTTGAGATCCCGATTCGGGTTTCTATCAAGAAGTGTTGTACAAGTGACAAGGCGCAGGTCTAAGATCTAAGTTTGTAGAAAATAGAAAGTGGACTAATTCACCATCGATGGTGAATGAGTCCCTCTTGAGGTGAATTTTAGAGTTAGATGTAGATCCAAATACCTAGTGAGCAAAAACCAGTTTATGGACAGAAGAACCTATCCTGGGATTGATTCACCCAGGGTGGCGAATAAGTCTCAGTCAACATAAAAGTCAAATTTACTAGATTTCCATAGTGCTTTCCAGTCTTCGTCAGTCTCACAGGTGCACACATTCTAAATTACAACTTTCTTTTTAGTTTCATTTGTGTTTTTATTCATCTTTCTAAGCTTCTTGCATACCTCACTATGTTTTCAAACATTGCACATTTCATTAGTTTTGCATTCATAATCAATCAATTTCATAGCTTAGTTACATTTACATCATTTTATTAAGTCTCAATTCCATCTTGCATTCCTTATTTTGAGTGAACCACCTCAATTTTAGGGTTCTATCTCTCTCCTTTTAGGTGAAAGATCCGAAGAGGGCAACAGAAGTCCATAGTCAACCTCAAATTGATGGTTCAACAAGATGAAAAGGGTAAGGAACATCATGTTTATTACATTAGTAGAACATTAATTGATTATGAGAAATGATAAAAAAAACAATAGAAAAATAGTGTTTGGCTCTTGTATTTGCTACCAATAAGTTGTGACATTACTTATTGAATATCAAAATATAAGTGATGATGAATTTTGACCCTCTAAAACACATTTTCACTAAAATAGACTTATTTGGATGCTTAATTGAGTGGGTAATGTTCTTAACTGAGTTTGACCAAAAATTTGTTTCACAAAAAGGAATTAAGGGTCAAGCCTTGATCGACTAGTTAGCTGATGCTCCTTCTCCTTTAGTGTTACCTGGTAATGATTATTTTTCTGATGATAATGTGTTGAAAATAAAAGAAAATACATGGGAATTTTGTTTTGATGGATATAAGTGCAAAACCAGCTCCAACATGGGGATTATGATAAGACTTCCTACAAAAGAGCCTATTCCCTTATCATATTGGTTAAACTTTTTAGGTACAAACAACACTACTGATTATGAAGCATTACTTGTTGGATTGCTTGCTGCTCTAGTTATGAGTACTAGAGACATTAAGATATTTGGAAATTCACAATTAGTCATCAAACAAAGCATGATAAATTATCAAAATACAAGGATCTTACAATGAATTTGTTACAGAATTTTGAATCATTCACCATTGATTACATCCCTCAAAAACATAATCATCATGCGGATGCAATGGCAAGTGCAGCTTCTCTTATCTCCCCTCAAGATCCTTCAAAAGACTTCACCTTCATTGTGCATACAATTATGAAACCATCAATCGAAGATAAAGCAACCAAAGTTCTAGAAACAACCATTGAAAACTCAAGTGAATGGTATGATACGATATTCAATTATTTGAAAGATGGTACCTTTCCTAAGCCAACAAATAAAAATACTCTCTCCTCTTCAAAAATTTGCATCTAGATATATCATCCTGCCAGACATCCTATATAAGAGGTCCTTTGATGGCCTTTTGCTTAGGTGTCTTAAAAAATATGAAATCCCTATAACACTTGAACAAGCTCATGTAGGTGTTGTGGGGGGAATTTTGGAGGAAGATCATTAGTTCAAAAGCTAATCCACATAGGATATTATTAGAAAATATGGAACAAGATTGTTTCAAATACATTAAGAAATGTCATAAATGTCAAGAGCATCAAAATTTAATTCATGCTCCTGCCTCCGAGCTTTGTGCACAAGTTCCTATTTGGAAATTCTTAGTATGGGGTTTGGATATTATTGGAAAAATATCTCCACCTTCATCTATTGGACATATGTTTATAATCACGACAATAGATTATTTCACAAAATGGGTAGAAGTTATTCCCTTGTGTTTAATAATAGTTGATGTAATATGTCATTTCATATTGGAACACATTATTGCTTGCTTTGGACTTCCTTCCACTTTAGTTTCATAAAATGGGAAACCATTTAAGAATAATGATGTGAAGAAGTTCTTGGAAATGTTTAATATACAACATCAATTCTCAATGCCTTATTACCCTCAATCTAATGGACAAGTTGAATCAACTAACAAAAATCTTGAACAAATTCTAATAAAAAATGTGAAAAAACATAATAAATACTATCATATGCAATTAACATACACATTACGGGCTTATCATACTAGTATTAGAACTTCAACAGAAAAAAAATTGTACAACCTTGTTTATGGTGTCAAGGCAATTATGCCCCTAGAGTTAGAGATTCCTTCCTTAAGAAATGCTCTTCAAGGGCTAATTGATGACATTACTTATAGGGAACAATGATTAAACCAACTTGAAATGCTCGATGAAAGGTGCATCAATGCCCTCAAACATCTTCAAGATTACCATAAGAAAATGCAATGAAGTTATAATGACCATGTCATCCCTCGCTCATTCAACAACGGTGATTTGGTGCTATACAAGAATCAGCGAAATGTCAATGCTAACCCAAAAGAGAAAGGAAATTTTAGCCCTAATTGGTTAGGACCTTATTTAGTTCAAGAAAGCTATGGGTCTGGAGCATACCTGATATCCAAAATAGATGGTACACTTCTTTGGGAACCTATCAATGTCACACATTTGCATCGGTATTATACCTAGCCTTTCTAAATAGTGTGAGTTCTTAAAGTAGTATTGTTAGAGTTAATGGATAGTATGCCATTGTCTCTTGCACTTGCTTCATTCCTAACACATAGTTTTTTGTGTCTTGAATAGCGGTGTAATTGTTCCAATGTTTTGGATTCTTACTTTAGGTATCATGCTATTTATACCTTATGGTGTATGTTATGTTAGGTTAAATTCTTATTTGCATTTAATATTATACAATTAAATCACAAGTGCATTTAATTTAGCATAACATACTACATCATAAATCAAAGAAATCTTAGGAAAATACATGTTAGATTATGGAGATATTTATTGAATAGTATAACAGAGATTATTTAATAAATCACATTTCAATCTAACACATAAATATAAAATCCACACATGCTCATATATATATATATCAAAAAAAAAATTAATGCATCTCATCAATAGTACAATGTCACAATGGCCTATGACTATTGTATCCCTTAGGATCTGGTATCTGCACCCATTAAGAGGTGATGGTGTGTGACCAGGATTTACTCATGGTAGAAATCTCTCGCATAGTCCGTAGTTCACTGCCTAATTCATCCTCTCATATTAGTGCATCATGCTCTCACCTTGCATGGTCTCTATCAGCCTAGATTCTAACATTCACTCTATAGCCACTCAACCTTTGACTGTAAGATAGCCTCTCTATCAGATCTTTGAGATGCTTGAGCCTCCTCTAACTCCACCTCCAGTGTTGATGCCCGACCCTCAGCTCGATCAACATGCCTAGATACATTATCGAATGCTCCCTAAGTCTCACATAAGGCTTTAATAGGTCCATGCATTGCACCATGAACTATGGGGGCATGTACTCTATGACAGTAGCCTCATCTACAAGAAGGGGTGGCACTAGATCTCGACAGTCACATGTTGGAAGAGCTCCTCAAGATCTATCATGGGCCCTATGAGATATAAATCATAAGAATAATTAGTATACATCATCATAATATATACATATACATAAGCATGATAGACATAAAAAAAATTAAAGCATAATAATAAATATCATCACCTAGGTCTACAGCATGATCTGTAGGAATTTGGAATGCCCTACTACTCTCCTTGTGCTCTTAGACACTGGCACGTGCAGACTATGACCTCATAACCCATGTGGGAACTATATCTCTCCACTTGGATCTAGGAGGACTAGCCCCACCTTTGTCATTATCCTCTCTCAAAGGCTAGCTTTGCTCATCCTTTTTCTCCTCATCATCCTTCTCTCCCTCATAGTCACTGTCCTCCTCTAACTCCTCATCCCCATCTAGAAATAGGTCTACTTGATCTACCCTCCTGCCTAACTCTCTGTCCTCCTCCCCCAGATCTAGTAAACATCCTGCAAATCCCATAGGATAGCCCATAGGAAATATAAGGAAACGTCACCTACTATCAGCCATTTAAGGTCCCTAGGTATGTGGGTGCTTCGTACTAATTGTCTGTATGATGACCATAGTATTGGTCATCTTTGTACCTGCCTGAACTATCTCATGACATGATCATAGTAGAAGGGTATCACTACATGATCGTTTCATGCCAAAAATATTCTATCTATTTGCATCTGCATCATATATCCTATAGTTTCTAGCCAGAATAGCTCCATCATATAGGGTCTTCATACAATATCCTCCTCACTCAGCCTATTCAATTTTACCCTCCAAAATATTACATCACCGTGTTGCCATTCCTATCTAAGGGGATAACTAAAGGCCCGTGGGTATCCCACTACTATGGCAATCAAAAAAAATCTTAGCCTGGTACACATAATGTGCTCTAGGCACTAGGTCTATAGTAAAGTGTAGTGTAGGATGCTATTCACCTCTCCATAGGTAAACTAACCCAAGTCATAATACAGGTGCATGTCAGTATGCTCTGACCCCATGCAAAGACAACACACTAGTGCTCCATGTATCAAATCATGTGCACTAAGGGTGGGGTCCCATGGAGGTGCTTTAGGATCTATTTTTAAGGAGCGGGAGGTCTCATGAAGTCAAAATAAAATTATTGCAGGATTAATTGGAATCTATTTATGAAGAATAGCAGCTCCTACCTTTTAGGACTACAAATTTGAGGGGGTGAAAATGGGGTGAGGCTGGAGATTGCCCCTATAGTTTAGGATTTTTAATTTCCATTTTTTTATCATCTCAAATTTTAAGCTTCCTTAAATTTTGGAGCTTAAATTTTAGGCTGAACTGCACAACGAATAAGTTCATGAGACCACCAGCTTCCTTAAAATTTGGAGCTTAATATTTTAAGCTGAGCTGCATTAATAATTTCATGGGATCACCACCTTAAAAACAATTCCTAAAATTGCTCAGCAGTACCCATTGAAACTTTTTAGGAAGCCCCCCTCCATGGGACCCCACCCTAATCCCCCCTCTAGATGTGCTTCGTGGCCATCGGGCACTACTACTAGTGCTATTATGAAAATCATGATGTGCTTGATTAGTGGTGACTGCACATGTAGAGTCCATGCAAGCTCAATGTGTGGTCCTATGATCCTACGATGAACTAGTCTCCCTAGGAAATACTCGGTGTCAAACCTCATCTCCTCAAAGCTCTTGCCTTGCACTAGAAAAACCATCTCTCCTTAGATGGGCACTCATAGTATGTGATGCACGTCCTCCAGTGTGATAGTTATCTCTCCTATAGGTAGGTGAAAGGTCCAATTTTTTTCATCCCACCTCTTCTCCAATGCCATCAACATGGCTTCATGATATCGCATTGTTGGGGAGCCCATCTCCTAGAGGATCTACACATCCTCCTCAAGTAGTTGATCGACTAGCTCTCGTAGATGGTTGAATGTTCAGCCACCTAGGTGTTGGCACTACCGAGGTACAGTCTGCCATAGAAAAGAAGAAAAATGTCATTCAAAAAATCTTTAAACACTTGAATTTTTGCTAAATAATGGCCAAAAAGGTGTGCTAAAGTTGCTCTAAAATATATTAATTAAGGGTTCTAGACACTTTATTTCTTAATTAGGACACTTTGTGAAAAAGTGGGACACTTTGAAACAATCTAGAAAAATGAAAGAAAACCCTCCCTAGACTCTAAATTCATCTAAAATTTTCATAAAAACATAAAAATTTGACTAAATCAAAGTACAAAGAAGGAAAAATCCACTCACAGTATGTTGTAGCTTGTCCTCTATGACCCCCTCCCTAGAAGCTCAATCCATGGATGGGTGGATGGGAATTTACTCGACATGATGGCTCACTCTAATCCAAGATCACAGTAAAAAAAGGTAAAAAATAAAATGAATATGAATTACCTTCTCTTTTATCTTTATATACGTGCATATTTAGATCACTTTTTTAAAAAATAAAATAATTTATTTTTATTTAAACTAACATATTAGGAGCTAGTGAACTTCATTTTTGATGTCATCTATTGCATTGGAATCATGGTTCTGCTCCTATTATTATCAATTGTCTATCATTAGGTGGCATGGTGCTTGGAAATTCCCTATGATAGAATTGTGTAGTTCAATGTGGTTGGATTTCTACCTTGATTCCACCTCCATGAAGCAAGCAGAATCAAGGGGGGACATACATCTACCCTTGAATTCAATTTGCTAAGCAAGGTAGATAAGAGGATTATTTTTGAGCTGCTAATGAATCTGTGATGCAGGATGTGGTTCCTAACATTGTGGTTTTCAAATAACTACAGTGGGGGCTTCATTCTCCCTAACGAATCCATATGACTATCTGTAGACACCAAAAATTGTCCCAGGCTTGCGATTTCTAAATTCTTCATCATTTCTCCTTTCATTCTTCATAATTAAATGATTTTTAATTATTTGATTATTTTCTAAATTCATAAGTCTTCTATTAATTAAATAATTTTAATTATTTAATTAATTCATTATATATTTTATTTCTTCTGATTAATTAAATAAATTTTATCTATTTAATTACGCCACTAATTAAGTCCTCTTCTTTCTAAAATTAAATAAATTCATATTTATTTAATTTTTATCCACTTCTAATATAATTAAATAATTATTTTAATTATTTAATTATTCATTAGCTTTCTCTCATAAATTAAATAAAATTTATTTATTTAATTTGGTCCACTCTCTTGAATTTTGAATTAAATCATTACTTAATTCAAAATGATTCCTTTTCTCACATTCTTCTATAATTAAATAATATCTTTATTATTTAATTATTCATTTGCCACCTAAATTAAATAATTTTTATTATTTAATTTCTCCTATCACCTCTTTGTTCGTGCCAATCTTATCTTCCACATCAAATCTTATCTCTTGACATCTCATTTAATTTCAGCATTTGATTGAATTATCTTATAATTCAATCTTAGCCATTCATTTCTTATCATTGCCCTAATTTTGACCTAACCCTAATCCATACTACAACTTTCAATTTTGGCCATTGATTTAGACATCTTATTCACATTCAATCTCAACCGTCAATCCAAATCAAGCATTTCCTATAAATAAACTCTCTCATAAGCCATTTAGGGGGTTGATTCTTCAAGTGTCCTTATGTTGTCAAAATCATTCTTGATTCTTTCATCCATTTCTATCTATTGTCATTCATCTATCATCTCCATGCAAATGTTATGCTCTTGAATTAAGCAACCAACATTCCTCCAACAATCAACCTTCAAAATCATGCATTCTCATTCAGGTGGAGAAGAGCCATGGAGGTCAATCAAGTCTAGTTTGAAAATTGGTTTGCATTTCCTTTGTTTATTTTCATTTTCATTCTATTTTGTGCTTCATGGTGCTTGATAGGGTTTAGTTAATTTGTTGTGCCACCATGTCCAAGTCCTAATTCATTGGCCTCTTTACCTTCTAACCAATCAAGCTCTTCATTACCCCCATCATCATCTAATCCTCCAGCAATTGAATACCCTACATTTAGATATTTAAAAAACAAATTGATGGCATTACCTAAATCCACCCATCCACCTATAAAGGATGTGACCCAAGGGCTACAAGTAAGGAGTCAATTTTCTCCATGTCATTCAACTCATATACTTGAACATACAAAAGAGTCCTCAAACATCATGCCAAGTCCTTCAAGTCAACCATGTAATCCACAACCCCTTGAGCCAAGTCAAGAGTCCCCCCTCGTAAGTCCAAGTCTCCCTCTATCATGCTCCCATGTTGTTGACCATCTAGAACATGTAAAGTCTCTCCAAGATTCATCCCCTTCCACTTCCATTCAAGCAACCCAAAAGGTATGTCAAGAGTCTACTCCCAAGCATGTGAAATTTTTCCCTATTTACATTGGTGAACCTAACATATTTTAACACATTTTGAGAAATCTTGGAGTTGGATTCTTTTTGTTACAGGTTTTGTTTGCTTTTTGTTGCAGGTTTTGAATCATTTTGGATAAATCCCTAGTTTTCAAAGATTCGACCATAACTTTCAAACAGATGCAGATCTTTTCACAAAAAAAAAAATCACAAATTGGGGGCAATGTCAAGAGCTTCCAGTCCAAAAATCAAATTTTTCAGAGCTGATTTGGGATGACATCAGATGCCTCCAGTCCAAAAATCAAAATTTTTGCAGCTGGTTTGTATTTTTTATAATTTTTTTATGATTTTTCATAAAAAACTAATTTTAGGTGCAAAACAGCAAATTTTTCGGATTTCTTTACATTTTGTAAAGCTCTTGAAATTTTACACAGGTTCTATTCTTTTTATTTTTTATTTTATTGTCAAAAACATTTCCAAAAATTAGATTTGTCTTGACTAGCTAACCCTCTAATAGTAGTGATCAATTGTCTTGTTAGGGTTTTGGATTTCTTGTTGGTTTTGTGCATGTGCAGAAAGTAAACACTTCAAAGGACACATTGGATAAAGTGGACAAAGATTTGGAGCTAAATAAATTCTAGGTGCACACATTCCATCTTTCATCTCTTAATCATTGCTTGTCAAAACACTTCAATTTGGGCTTAAAAAGAACCATTGTCTTCAATCACACATCTTGACTTGGGGTTAAAAATAACAAGTGTTTGAACTATTTTACACAAATTTCAATTTTCTAAAGGGAAATTAATCACTGTGAGTGTGAATCAAGTGTGTGTGTCCTCCATAACACCTCACTTTTTGTCATACCATTATTAGGAGGCCTGCTTGGAGCACACACCCCTCCAAGGGACGACCTCAATCGAGTGTGAATCCAAAGACACGCTCATTTGGGAGTTGAAATCTTGTCACTCCGAGCTAAGCCCGAAAGAACTTTATACCTTTGGGAAGTGACGGTGAAGGGTGGGTTATCGCTTTCTCCTGACTTATTGGCAAGATTTTGCTTCCAAATTATACCTAGTCAACCTTGTGAAAACTAGCTTGAGACCTACTTGGCCATACCCCACTTGACTAGTCATAGGGCTTGTTGTTGTGTATTCAAGTGTTTACCTAATCATAACATTTAATCTTGAAAGACAAACTTATCATTGTGCTTGGTGTGTGTGTTCATGCATTTACATGTGAGATCTTATGCTTGATATTTCCGAAGTCAAATTTCCAATAAACACTTTCTACATCATCCAAATCATACAATCTTGTCATTCCACATCATCATCTCTTTAATCCAATCAAAACCATTTTACACCATGAAAACATTGGAATACATAGCACAAGAGCTTGTTCACATGCTTCACATAGCTCAAACAAGTCAAGCACCTTTAAACCAACAAATCATTCAAGGATTCCATGACATGATCCAACAACTTCAAACAAGCCAATCACCTCAAATGTGACAACTCATAGCACAAATCCAATACCTCATGGCCAATTGTCAAATCCAAAAAGTACATCATCAAGTCCAATCACCACATCAACAAATCTCACATCAATTTTATATGTCACCTATATCATCATATCAACCTCATCCATCCACATATCATGTTACCCCTTCATCAACCTATCACATGTCTTCTAATGTAAACCCTTATCCACATAAATCTACCTCTCAATAACCATTATCCTATGCAACCCCTCCATCATCATCACAACAAGTCCAAACACCATTCCAACCTCAAGAAATTCAACCACAATCCTATGTGTCACCTTCATCATCATTCCAACCAAACCCGTTTACCTATCATGTCAATTCCACATCAATATGTCCACCCATATCACAACAGGAACGTAGCTTCCCAAGTCCACCTTGGCAACAAAATCAAGAGCCTTTAAGTCTTAATGTCACCTTTGACAAGAGGAACACCAATCTAGTTCATACACCCTTACCACCATCCAATAAATTCCTATCCATAAGCCACCATGTCCAAGTCCTAATTCATTTGCATCTTTGCCTTCTAACCAATCAAACTCTTCATTACCCCAATCATTGTCTAATCCTCCATCAATTCAATGCCCTACATTTAGATATTTGAAAACAAATTGATGGCATTACCTAAATCCACCTATAAAGGATGTCACCCAAGGGCTACAAGTAAGGAATCAATTGTCGCCATGTCATTCAACTCATATACTTGAACATACAAAAGAGTCCTCAAACATCATGCCAAGTTCTTCAAGTCAACCATGTCATCCACAACCCCTTGAGCCAAGTCAAGAGTCCCCCCTCGTAAGTCCAAGTCACCGTTTGTCATGCTCCCATGTTGTTGACCATCTAGAACATGTCAAGTCTCTCCAAGAGTCATCCCCTTCCATTTCCATTCAAGCAACCCAAAAGATATGCCAAGAGTCTACTCCCAAGCATGTGAAAACGTCAAGCCCTAGTCCTAATCAAGATCAAATCATTTTCAACCAACCTATCCATAATCTATATCTTTTATATGATCAAGATGATATCCATAATGATGAAGAGCCTATCCATGAGAAACTTGATCCTATACCCATCCATGAGAAAGATATTCCAAATGCGCCTTCACCTAGTCTTATCCATGATCCATCAACATCCACTTCCCTTGATGAGACATATGCCTCCCAAGCAAGCATAGAAGATCAAGCAAATACCTTGGATCTAAGTGAACACAATGCTAATCAAGATCCTAATGATCCTCCATCACCCACTATTGACCCCATTGCAAGTCCTCCATCATATCCTATTGGTATTTCCATCCTCATTCATGAATGTTCCTCCTTAGAACAACAACAACAACCATTATCTCCATCATTTTTTCCATCCAATATGGAACTCATGTCTAGTGTTCCACAAACACCTAGTCCCATTGTCCATTGCACACTCCAAGGAAACAAATCTCAAGATGTTGGTACTTCCTCCATGCATCCTAAGTCCGCTTTCCATCATAAATCCTATCATATGCCTAAGACATATGTTTCCATCCCTCCTCCATCATCCTACAAATGTCAAAAGCATGTGACCATACACCTTCCACCATCAAATTTTCCACCATTACTTCCAATACCTAATATCCCTACCATTCAATCCTCTTATCCATTTATCCACAAATACCTTAACATTACTAATCATGACCAGCAAATGTGCACATTGTCTAAACAAGAAGCTTCCATTCATTCCACCATACCCATGGGATTCAAAAGAAAAAAATTTACTGCCTCTACCTATAAAGTAAAAAATCCTAAGGACCCTAATGCCTTAGGACATCAATACAAAATTTCAAAGCCAAGTGCATCCAAAATGTTATATAAGCCCATACCTCCAAAAGAAAAGTCTAAAAACAAAATGGTTTGGGTACCTAAGCAAAAAGAAATCAAGTCAAACGAGGCATCCACATCACAAAAATCCCAACCATCCACTTCCATCCAAAATACACATTCCATTCAAAAATCTAAAATTCCTAAATCCCACAAGCAAAATAAAAGTCATAAAAATACTAGGTCTATGTGGGTTCCTAGAGAACTTCATCACCCATCTCCTAAGCAAACATCTCCATTACTTCCTACACCCCGTCCACATCAAAATCTTCAATTTTTATCACAATATGTGCAACCATTTGTCATGGTTCCCTTCCATTTCACAACAATCCCCCATACCTCCATCTCCTCACCCTTCACCCATTATCCTACATATATTTCCCATCACATCCCTATGGTCCGTGCTTTTGGCTAAGCCTCCCCATTCATCTTTTCCATAAGTCCTATATCTTCCCTACATAATCCACATCATAATCTGCATCATAATCCATCATCTCCTTACTCCGTCCCCCTTTCATGTCATCCCTTACCAATATCTATGAGCACATTTGACATGGTCCATGCAATGACATCCGTTTCTAGTGGGACTATCACCTTTCATGGAACTAGACACTTGAGTATCTCTTATCCATATTCCACCTCTTCTATCAAAAAAAAAGAGTCAAAAAAAAGAGAAGAAAAAGAGTAAAGAGAAATCCCTTCGTCCAATGGTGAAAAGCTAGTAAACAGGTGCCTTGGATAAGTACCATGATGAAAACTTGGCAAACATGCATCATGTGTAGGTTGATCTTCTATGTCACTTACACTTTGGGGCACAATGTCTTATCTATCCAACCTATCATTTTCATGTCATATCATTTCCATCCTACCTACCATCTTAGCCATCATAAATACCTATCATATTGAGTCCACTTATCCAACCTTCTCCTTTTGATCTTGATGAAGACATAGGGGAAAAATGTTGAAACATTCTTTGGGTATCTCTTGACATACCTAATCCTTTCTAAACCAATCATATCATTATCCTATTGTCATAAGCTTCGTCATGAAAAATCCTAATTATTGTAGCTAGAATGGGGCATGTTATTCTTATGTGACATAGTCTTTGGAGATCACATCCTTGCTCTCTTATGATACATACATCCTTTCCATCCATCCATCTATCATGAGCCTTTTATCCTTTATCATGTTACCCACCCTTGCACCTACACTTGGTTTGTCCCTTGTCATTGGTATCTAGCACAAAGGCTACCCAAATTTCCATCCATTGACATCTCATAACATGTCAAAAATCCAAAAAAATCAAAATATGTCAAAAGCCCAAAAAAAATCAAAACATTTCAAAAAGGAAAAAAAAAATTCATAACATGTCAAAAATCCAAAAAAAATCAAAACATGTCAAAAATCCAAAAAAATCAAAACATGTCAAAAATCCAAAAAAATCAAAATATCCAAAAAACACAAAAACATCCAAATAACTTTCAAAAATCCAAAAAAATAGTCAATGTTTGTCATGTCAGTCAAATAAGTCAAGACATAGTCAGTCATTTAAAATGTCAACATTTAAATCGTTAACCAACTTACAACATAGTCCAATTAGTCATCTAGTCAAAATTAGCCAAATTGTCAAAACAATGTCAAATCAGTCTTAAAATTATCCCAATCACATCAATTTTTCTATTCAATTCATCACATCCTCTCATCCATGTCAAATCATCTTCAGTCATTCCAAGAAATAGTCCAAATGCAAGTCAATCCTTAGTCCATACCAATCAAGTCAATCAGTCTTGCCAAATAATCCAATCATATCCTTTGGTCTTGATCCTAATCTTGTTGTAAACCCAATCAATCAAAGTCAATCAGTCAATTAGTCAGTCATCCTTGTGTTGATCTAGGGATATGTCTTTCCCCACAATGACAACATTATCAGTCATCATCATCATTCAATCAATTACTCATCAATTTATAGCTTGGCAGGGGCAATACCTTGTTTGTTTTTGTATCATTTGTGCATGATTTCTTTCTTGCTTGTGCGTGTTATCATTTTTATCTTGCATTGGCATCAAGTATGACTTATTCCAATTAATATTCATATCTTGTATCTAGACAAGGTTGTATTACACTGGGGCACGAGACACATCATCACCTTGGTCCTTATACCTTGGTGCATCATGTCTAGTGGTACATCAAACATCATGATCTCTCACTTTCTTGTAGCATAACATATCATTGATCACCTTCATCTACTTCCAATCTTACATCATTCATCTTGTCCCTCCTTATCATTTCATTTCGAGAGCATACTAGTGTTTGTCCAACCTGCCTATCCTCTCGAGGGGGCATCATCACCCACTCTTATTTCATCATCATCCTATTTTTCTATCATCATCCATTTTTCCTCTATTCATACCTTAGCTTCTTTGAAATGATGTTACTTGACACAAATCTCATCATCTTGAACATCATCTCAAAGAGGGGCAAAATGTAGACACCAAAAATTGTCCCAGGCTTGCGATTTCTAAATTCTTCATCATTTCTCCTTTCATTCTTCATAATTAAATAATTTTTACTTATTTAATTATTTTCTAAAGTCATAAGTCTTCTATTAATTAAATAATTTTAATTATTTAATTAATTCATTTATATCTTTATTTCTTCCTGATTAATTAAATAAATTTTATTTATTTAACTACGTCACTAATTAAGTCCTCTTCTTCCTAAAATTAAATAAATTCTTATTTATTTAATTTTTATCCACCTTCCACTATAATTAAATAATTATTTTAATTATTTAATTATTCATTAGCCTTTTCTCTCATAAATTAAATAAATTTTATTTATTTAATTTGGTCCACTCTCTTGAATTTTTAATTAAATCATTACTTAATTCAAAATGATTCCTTTTCTCACATTCTTCTATAATTAAATAATATCTTTATTATTTAATTATTCATTTGCCACCTAAATTAAATAATTTTTATTATTTAATTTACCTCTTTGTTCGTGCCAATCTTATCTTCCACATCAAATCTTATCTCTTGACATCTCATTTAATTTCAGCATTTGATTGAATTATCTTATAATTCAATCTTAGCCATTCATTTCTTGTCATTTCCCTAATTTTGACCTAACCCTAGTCCATACTACAACTTTCAATTTTGACCATTGATTTAGACATCTTATTCACATTCAATCTCAACCATCAATCCAAATTAGGCATTTCCTATAAATAAACTCTCTCATACGCCATTTAGGGGGTTGATTCTTCAAGTGTCCTTATGCTGTCAAAATCATTCTTGAGTTTTTCATCCATTTCTATCTATTGTCATTCATCTATCATCCCCATGTCAATTTTATGCTATTGAATTAAGCAACCAACATTCCTCCAACAATCAACCTTCAAATTCTTGCATTCTCATGCAGGTGGAGAAGATCCATGGAGGTCAATCAAATCTAGTTTGAAAATTGGTTTGCATTTCCTTTGTTTATTTGCATTTTCATTCTACTTTGTGCTTCATGGTGCTTGATAGGGTTTAGTTAGTTTGTTGTTTTCAACATTTAAATCTGAATTTTTCCCTATTTACGCTATCATTTTATAAATTACCTTATGAAGTACTTTAGCTTGCATATGCATGTAGTGTCATATGGGTGCTAAAGTGGGGTCTAAATTTAGTGTAGAAAAATGCATATCTTTGCATTTTCATAGTTATTTTGGACCTATTTTAGCATCCCTTGCATTAAATTCCCTTTAGGTCACTTGTTATGGGCCCCTAAGACCCCTTTTTGTGCATCCCAAGGCATATTTCAACTATAAACCTAACAAAAATCCATGAAAAACCTCTAATCTTGGTAACCCACCATTCAAATTTGCAAAATTAGTCTTGTGGGACCAAGAATCCCTTGGTTGCATCTTATTCCCCCTTAGTGGGACCAAGGCACCACCTAGGACATCTTAGTCTTGAGTACTTTATTTTTGGTAATTAAGAGCAGGAAATGAAAATATTTGAATTAATTTGACATTTTGTCAGCCTCTGGGATCTAATAATTAGGTTATTAGATAGGAATGCCTGTAAAAGTAAGATTCACACCCATTTTTAACCAAGTTTTGAAGAGAGAAGAAGTAAGCAAGGAGAGTTTCAAGAAGCAAGGAATTGAAGTCTTGGAGCATACTTCTATTGTGTTTTTGTAGGTTTTTCAAATCCATTTCTAAGTCAAGATCTAGCATTGCCAAAGACTAATGATGGATGCCTATGGAGGATCATGAGTGGTTCTAGGTTGGAGATGCAACTATCCATTATTCTAATCCTAAGGACTTGTTTCTTGATTGATCCCATCTTCCATTGTTGTTCTATTTTCTACCTAAGGAAGGTACATTTCATGTTTATGACTTATTACGATGATGAGAAATATCCTTTCTAGGTCATTTTCATTTGCATTTTATGAATTTTATTCTAACACATTTGAATAGGGTTTCACCATGTTCTTGCTTGCATAATCTTAGACACACTTAAGATTGGGGCACACACACATTTCCATTTTTGATCTAGGAGGATCTAGAAGAACTTGAAATTTTCACAATCTCAAAATCTCTCAGAACTAGTGTCATTGTGTAGAGCCTGCCGACACGAACCCGAGGCAACTCGAATAGGCTCAAAAGGAGTATGTATGCAAAATTTGTGAGCAGTCAAAGTTTTGGTCAACTGGTAAATCAAAGGGCTCAAAAAAAGGGCAAAAATTTGAAGTCATCAAATGTGTTCAAATGGGGTGTCATCGCGAAGAGCTCATTGAGAGCTTTCTGACGCAACTCGTTTCGTCGAAAACGAAGTCCATTTGCAAAAGATACAAGCGGTTAAAGTTGGCAACATACGTTAACTAGTCAATGCCTCGTCATCAGCCCAGTCAGCAGACACATCAGCCAGCAAATCCCACGTGGCACACTCCACCCAATATCTCCATTTTAAAAATATATATAAAACAATATATATATATATATATATGAAAATAAATAAATATAAAATACATGGGATGGGCCCCACCCCAAAAGGAGCGCTCCCTCTTGAAATGTGGGTCCTCCCTAAATAAAAGGGAATCCCATGCTTAAACCCATGAGCTCCATAAATGGGATAAAAAGCCAAAGTAAAGGTGGCGATCCCTATTTTATGGGATGAAGATTTTATTTTAAGATTTTAAAATATATCTCCTCCCCTATTACTTAGGGGTTAAGAAACAATATACTCCCTAATAAATAGGAGAATAAACCCATTAGAAAGATAACATGGGTTTTAGATAAAATTTCCAAGATATTAGATTAATGTAAACCATTAATTCAAATAGGGATTATTTTTTTTTTTGTAAAGCCCAAGGTCTATCCGGGAAAAATATTTTGGGGATTATGGGTGCAAATAGAAGATTTGTAAAATATTATGGTTTCTACCATAATAGGAAAATGTAATCGTATAAAAGGAGGGTGAGTTTGGCTTTGTAAAGCTTAGTGTGATTTGGAGAAATAATTCAAGTGTTTTGTAAGGGATATTTGGAGAGTTTGAACTTCTTGAGAGAAAATCACAAGGTGTTTGCATACACCAAAAATTGTAAAGTGAGAGATTGTGAGGAAATTGTATGTAGGTTTTGAAGGCTTAGGTATTGTATCAAAGCATAGTTTTTCTTGGAATTATCAATAAAGTGGTCCCATCATTGTGAAGCGGACAAAGAGATGTAGTCCACATTGGACGAACTCCGTTATCAATCTACGCATTCTGATCCTTCTATCTTCTATCTCATTCTTCTCTCTTCCATCTTAAATTCTCTCTAGTTATTTTAGTATTTTCAATTATCATTTCAATTATAATTACTTGAGTTTAGTAATTAGTTAATTTCATTGAATTGTGTAAAAGTGAACCTAGTTTGTAATTTGAATGGTTAAACAACATAATCACACAATTCTGCATGGATCGGGAAAATTTTGTAATTAGGAGTTAAGTGCAATAATTTGTAACTTTCTAATTACAGATCAATTTTTTAGATCTATGCATATTCATCAAGGTTGAATTAACAAACAAGGGGTTTGACCAAGGGAAATCCTCCTAGAAAATCACTCAAATTTCCTTTGTTTTGACAGTTATTTACATGTTCAGATTTGAAGAATTGGTGAAGAAGGAAGTGCAGACCTTGAACCTTGGACCACATTAAAAATTCCAGATGGGACTAAGTCACCACCTAGGGAATCTTAGTCCTTCTGAGTTTATTTTGTAGAGATTATTTCAGATCCAATTCCAGCATTCGAAGATTTTGCATCTGCCCTGAAAAATAGTAGCGGGTCTAAGACAACAGCGAGTGCATCTTAGTCCTTCATAGCACATTTTGACAATATTTTTTTCATTTAGACTAGAATCCTCATAACATTTCTAGACTTCCCAAGTACATACATCATAAATTCCTATTTATTAATTTCATCATTTGCATTCATCTTTTAGCTTGCATTATCAGGTTTTTTAAGTTGAATACTAAGTTGTCTTTTCCAAGCTTTTTCTTGGTGGTGAACAACTCAAAGCTTAAAGAACCCCCTCCTAGGCCTTCCTTGTTGAGAATTGACTCACCCTTGAGGTTGATAGCCATTCCAATCTGGATTTCTAGGACATTATTGAATGACCTAAAGAGAATAGGTGGACACCTCACCCTACCTTATTTTCTTTTGTTCAGTCATCATTGTATGCACATTTGATTTTGGGAAGTGAAATAATTTAATTTTGATGAATAATTTCAATTTGTTAGTTTTTTGTTAGAATTTAGTTGTAGAGATGAGTTTCATTTATTTTATAATTCGATTGTACAAAATATACAAATAATTCAATTAATATTGATAAGGATTCTTTTTGTGCCCTCCTAATTATCCCTATTTTTGTGTGTTGATAATTTTTAAATCATCATATTTTTGTTTGTAATTGATTGAAACATTCATTCAGTACAAAATGACTAGAAAGGAGGAGAAACATGGGATGAATTTCATCACTATTGACTCACAAGGAGAGAAAAAAATTCAAAACTACAACATAGAATTAAATATTTATGAATGATTGGATGAGGGCTTAAATCACTCTTATGAGGATTCCATGGTTGTATGTTCACTAATTTGTGGTTTCTATCAACCATAATGTTTTTCTAAATATAAGGGAAACTAGTCTATGATAAAATTTAGTGGATATAAAGGGATTTGGGCATTATTTATAGATACGATAACATCTCATCGCATGATGTGAGGTAGGGATGCCTAGATGTATTTAAGAGATAAATGAATATCATTGTGAAGAAATATTTTCATCAAAAAATAGAAAGGTGCACTTTATTTTCATACCAATAAGACGATTATTAAAAAAGTTTTTATTGTTCCATCCAAGAAACTATCGAATAAGATTGTTCAATTTTCAATGCATTTGATGATACGCCTTCAAAGAGGTCTCGTTAGAGGAATTTTTAAAGGGAAGGAGGATCTACTAAAGTAAAAGGAGAATTTTTTGATGTAGGGAATGGAAGATTTGGTATAGAATAACTCTACACTATGCAAGATTTGGCTAAGGATTATAGCCACCCAAGATATAGAAACTTCTTGAAAGCACAAGAGAGATCGGCTATGAAAGAATAATTCTATTCTATCAAGGGATTCAAATGATAGGAATTTCCATATCAATAATATATGTCAATATGATTTACATATGAAACCACCTAGTTATATAGACAAGGTGAGACATAGGATTAAATAGGATCATGGCAAGTGTCTTAATCCTATGTCATGTGAAAAATTAAATCATAACTGCCAAGGATACATGGGTTAAAATTTGAAATATAAGATAAGATCTAATGACAACTAACACCTTCCAGAAAGATTCCCTCCTAGGGCCTAAGTAAAGCTAACATGTAAATAGGACCTACTAATGAATACATAGGTAAAACACCTATTTACGCCAACACTGTGCCCTGCGCCCCCCAAACCCACCCCTCGCCCCTCCCCCCCCTCTTAGCCATTGAGTGTAACTTGGAGAGTAGCTTATTATAATGCAAATGACACAAAGATTCGTTCCAACCATGAGGCCATGTTAGGTACCCATATACAAATGAAAATGCAATATCTAATAAATGGAGGAAAGGAGAAAAACTAGTGGGAAAATACTCATCTTCGGAGGAGAGATGAAATATAAATTCTCTCAATGATGCATGAGAAGGATAAAATCCCATTCAAGGAAAAATACTCCCCATAAGAAGAAGAAAAGAAACTATGCAACCCCCTCAATGTTGAGTCTCTTGCAATGATGGTAGAAGCTTGAAATTGAATATTGAAGATGATCCAAAAGCATTGAATAACTTTCCTCCCCTTAGGAAGAAACAAAATCAAAATGGTATTTAGAATGTCTTCCCATTCTTAAAACGAAGATGGAAGAAAAAGGATGATGGATGATGTCTCTGAATGATGCTCAAGTGTTTCCATGTTGATGCTAAAATTTTCCACTCAAAACGGATGTTCTAGGAAACACTGTAGAAGATGAAAATCCAAAATTTCATATAAATGAATCTTGTAGAACATAATCCAAAGATAAATTACCTCCTCTAAAAAAAAAGAAAAAACAGATATACAGCCTCGACAAGTTGATTTGAAACTATTATCTTTGAATTATCAACGACCCTAAATAATTGGATCAACATGCACGCTTTTTAACTTCCGCCTAAACAGCCTGCGCATACTCCCGATTTATTGTTGAATGTATTCGAAAAGGGCAAATACAAATTCTGAGTAAATCATAAAAGCTAAATAGAAATCCTACTATAATTGTAAAGACGCATGTCGAATCTCAATCATAAAGATGAGATACAAACCTTACTAGATTAAACAAAGTAGACCTGACACAAACCATGAATACCACATACAAATCCTCACTCAATTCTCACTACAATACACAACACCAAGCTTAGATTTTTCATACTAACATTCGTCTTTGTATTTTTGATAAAGCATATATTAATGGCAGTTAATGGAAAAGCTATTCCAGCCAAAAGGAGTATTGCAGTCTGCTACAAGTTCACGAAGGCGAGTATGTGGTTCGCCCTCACACCCATCAGTATTATAAAGAGCGAGATCTTGTCCTTTGTAATAAAAAAGCATCCTGCTTTGTAATCGGTGGGTACAGAACCACACCCACACCCTTCGGCCTTTATAACGATGTCCATAGCACACCCAGGCTTTGGAAACATAAAAAAAATACTACCCGTGGAAGCTTTTCAAAGCAAGAACCATACCAACATTACTCCTATGTATTTGTAAAAACTGGTTTTCTTCATAACTTCACAATTCAATGCAGTTATATAGAGCAAATGCTTACTTGTATTGCTGGAGGAGTTGGCCTTTGTATTTATAGACGAACGGTGGGCATCTCTAGGCACAAAACAGTGTCTCCATTGCAGGACTGTGAAGGGAAAAGACAATCTTATCTTCTGCTGTATCATAAAATAATGTATGCTAGCGCTTGCACCTTAGCAAGGCGCAAGGGTTACGCCGATAGGAGGGTATACTATGGTAGTGTATGAACAACACAATATATTATCTTAAATGGTTGAAGTGGTGGAACATTTTAGCTCAACTGGACAAAGTACTTTTGTTGGTAGTTCATGATATACAAAATGTGTGCTATGAAAAGTCAAAATGTTGGTGAGCAATTTTCCAGTAGAACTTTGTTTTTGAACAAAATACAGTACAATTGTTGGTGTTTGAGGGTGAGGGGCTATGATATATGCCATTTGGCTTCAAGGCCTGCAAAGCAAAAGGAATGGAATGGTTAGCTGGGAACATTATTTGTTGACATGTACAATGATTGCTCCATGTTCAATTTATTATAACACTATTAATGGGAAATATTTCCGTTTGCCAATAAAATAAGAAAGTTACCCAAAGGACATGAACATGTTGACGGCATGTTCAGTTTTGTAAAAGAGAAATTGCTGATATAAGAATAAGCAGGAGCGACGTGAGGGAGAAAGGGAAAAGAGTTGTGTACCTTGGCTTTTTAGAGATAGTTGTTGTAATCGGGCTTCCTCTTCTTTTCTCATAATTGTGTATGGGTGGTTATGCATTTTTGAGTATCTCTCTAAGGAGAACATTGGCTGAATACGAAGGTTGTTCAATGATTTCACTCTGGATATAGCTGTAAATGTTAGTCCTTATCGTTCTATTTTTCCAATGTCGATAGTTGCTCTGGCTAGCGTTAGGCCTTGGGATTTGTGTATGGTAATAGCCCATGCCATTGTGAGTGGAATTTGTCTACGGCTGCCCAATGATACAAGTACTATCGGTATACTTTTGGGGTCCTTTTCATTCCATGCTGGCCCACTATAATTATCGATCCTTACCACAACATAAAGTGGAACATCTGGTGGTCTAGAACCAAGGCTGTAAACTATCTCAACAACTTCACCTAGAGCTCCATTTACAAGGCCTGCTTGTGTCCATATGTTGGTTGTCAGCATGATGCGTTGCCCTCTACAAAGTAATACATGCTTTTCAAGTTGTTCATCAGTAGTTGCATTATCTGCTTCAGTCCTGGTGGTAGTTGCAGCACTTATTGCAATTGGACGGTTTAACAATTTGAACATTCTTCTATTGTGAAGTCGAACTAAATCATTGGTAGCAAACAAGTGCATTGAATTGTCGAACATTTCTTTTTCGCTAGAGGTGAGATGCTTGTCTGTGCGTCTTTGTAAAAGTTCCCAATCCTCTTGTGATGCTTTTGCACTGCGTATGTTTTGCAATAGTTGACGGAATTTCCTTTGTTCTGGAGTCTCACCTTGTTGACGAAACACTGTGTCTAAGGTGACAACGGTGGTGAACTAGTCCCATAGTGTTTTTGCATTTGAGTGTGATGTGTAAATAGGCTTGTCCATTACAGGCGGGAGCTGTGCAAGGTCACCAATTAGGATTATTGACACCCCACCGAAATAAAGATGTTGTCGATGCAGGAAGGCCTCATGTAGTCTTGCATCTATCTTCAGTAGCAACTTTGGTCCTATGAAGCTCATCTCATCAATCAACATATATCTTATGTGTTTCATCTCTTCCTGAAATGTTATTAATGATTGTCCTTGCAGTGGGTGCATTTCTTTGACAGGAATTCGAAGCATTGAATGTATAGTCGATGCATGTATATTAAATGCAGCAACCCCTGTAGGAGCCAATGTGAGTAGCTGGCTTTGCTAGTGTAGATTGTAACTATCAAGTGCTTTTCTTATGCGAGCAATCAAGTATGATTTCCCTATACCTTCTGTCCCTTGAATAATCATGTGCAATGGTTTATTTGAGTGATGCTTGCTATGGTTGATAATATGT
>VDFB02271358.1:733983595-734000957 GCA_007258455.2 Sequoia sempervirens | reverse complement strand
TGTGAATATTAGTGCAATGGTCATCTCTAATTCATAGACAACATGTAAATCAGGAGATATCAAAGTTGATTATTTTATAACATATACTTTGCTATGTACTTGTAATGCAAAGAATGAAGTAAAAAAAACATAGACATACTTGGTGTATGTCACATAATGCACTGTCAACATAAGAAAGCAGCAACCAATGTCCACCCTACCATATTGGGTCACAAAGTGTCATGTGCTCTCACCAAACCCCCGAGCAAGGAAAAATAAATTTCCCACCATCCTAATCAATGGTGAAAGCAATGTCTAGGCTACTGCTTAAATAATATAAGTTCTAAACACATTGAAAGGTCCACGTATGATGATTTTTTGGGTTGAGTATGGTTGCAAACATAAAATAATGATGCAAAATTTAGTCTACTAAACACATACCATTGATAGATGATAAATCAATCAGGAAATATAAAGACTTATGCAATTCATAACAAATTGTATGCAATGAAGGTGGAGTACAAGACTGCAAGCAAATAAAATTCAAGCATGTACCTTGTGGAGGGAATCAATTGGAAGATTGAGAGAATAACTGAGGCCTGCTTTGCACCCTTGTACATTACGGCATCAAGTGGCATGGATCAAATTCACCATTATCGCTAGAGTATGGTCTGGGAAAATAACAAAAAAATGTGAAGTTTAGTATGGTGAACATGTCTATTTGACAAAGAATATGTATATCAGTAGATTCAAAGAGCTCTATAATGTATAGTACAAAATAACAATACACATGTAATGCAAGGCATGAAATAAGTAAAATTGAAGCATACTTGTGCATGTGCTACATTCCAGTAGGTAGAGGAGAAAACAAGGACTGATGTGCACCCCACTACTTTCATCAATGGTACAAGAAATGTTTTGGCCACTAATGAGTATAAATAAAATCATGTGAATCCACATTATGGCTTGAGTATGATCTGGAAGAATAAGAACAAAGTGTGAATATCAGTGCAGTTGTCATCTTTAATTCATACACAACATGTAAACCAAGAGATATCAAAGTTGATTATTTTGTAACATACAATGTTCTATGTACTTGTAATGTGAGGAATGAAGTAAACAAAACTTAGACATACCTGGTGTATATCACAGAATGCATTGTCAACATAAGAAAGTAGCAACCGATGTCCACCCTACAATATTGGGTCATGGAGCGTTAGGCACTCTCACCAAACCCCCAAGAAAGGAAAAATAAATTTCCCACCATCGACATCAATGGTGAAAGCAATGTCTAGGCCATTGCTTACTTAATACAAGCTCTAAAGGCATTGAAAGGTCCACATATGATGATTTTTTGGGTTGAGTATGGTTGCAAACATGAAAGAATAATGCAAAATTTAGTCTACTAAACACGTACCATTGGTATATGGCAAATCAATCAAAAAATATAAAGACTTATACAATTCATAACAAATTGTATGCAATGAAGGTGGAGTAGAAAAGTGCAAGCAAATAAAATGTGGGCATACCTTGTACAGGGAATTAGTTGGAAGATTGAGAGAATAAGGGAGTCCTGCTTTACACCCTTGCACATTATGGCATGAAGCATCATGGATTCTCACCAAACCTCTGAGCAGTGGAATTTTTTGACCACGAGTTTAATCTATATCAAAGTACATACATTTGCAATATAAAATGGTGTTAATGAAATATCACTAGACACAAGGGAAATTATAATTTTAGTATAACAAACAGGTGTCATTACTAAAAACTATTTAGATGAACAAATATAAACAATTGTTTAGTTAGTAACAAATAATATCTAATATATGTTGAATAAAATACATCATATAAATAGGATTAAGGCATAACTTTTGCGAAAAGAAAAAAAATAATATGTGGACAATTGAATATTATTGTCAGTTGGAACCTAGGAATTTTGTTAAGCTGAAATCACTATTATCTTTTTTTTTAAATATATAGAGTTGCAACATTTGTCACAAAGAATCTTGAATGTAATTACAAAAGAAAAAATGGAAAGAATGAGATACAACCTTACCTTGTATACAAATAGAATACAATGTCAACTCGAGCAGCATGGGAAAATTGTGACCAAAAAGGTATTAACAATTATTAAGATCTGCAGTAACAAATGGAAATATTCTCAATCTAAATTTGTTAGAATCTGAAAGTGTTAGAAAGAAATGATTGAATTGTGATAGCTATGGAAGCAGCACTATTCAGTGGAGCATAGGAATATTTTGAGAGCAAAGTTAAATTTACATAATTGATGTTTGTTGCTAGCAAGAAGGGGGAACATAAAGCAACAGTTGAGTAGCAACTTCTCGTAGTGATGTCTATATAACTAAAACCTTCGAAATGTTGGGTAAACTTAATAGAAGTGGGAATGAAGGGGACTATGAAATAATTGAGAAAAAAAGAAAAAGGAGAAGTGGTGTAGTTACCATGAAAAAAAAAAATATTTTACAATGGTGGCAGTGTAGACAATCGTTGGAGACAATCCTCTTCTTTGATTCGAACTGCATTGTATTTGTTGGAATGTAGCCTAGAATACCTGTCAAAAGAGAAAGGTGGATCTATGTGTATTACTGCTACTGATTTAACATGAGAGATAGTTGTGAATGTTAGTCCTTCCCTTTCTTTAGTTCCAATATCTATTGTAGCTTTCTCTAGTTTTAAGCCTTGAGATTTATGGATTGTTATAGCCCAGGCCATTGTCAATGGGAGCTTTCTTTGAGTGCCTCGTGCAATTGGGATAATCAGGATAAATCTTGGATTATCCTGATCCCATGCTAGCCCAATGTAGTTCTGGAAGTCAACAACATATTCAGGCAGTTGAGGTGGTTTAGTACCCCTAGCATATGCAATAGCCTTCACTAAACCCAACGATCCATTGACCAGGCCAACTACCACCCAAAGATTTGTTATCAACATTGCTTGTTGACCAATTGCAAGAAAGAGTTGAACTTGAAGTTTTTCATCATCGCCATAATCAAGGGTGTTGTGTTGGGAACATTCAATAACACTAATTGCAATTGGAACATTTAATTATTATAGCATTTTCCTATTGTGAAAAGCAACCAACCTATTTGTTGGGAATAAGTGGATAGCCTCATCAAACTCTTGGTTTTGCTTAGATGCAAGCATGGATTTTTTCTATTCATAAGAAGTTTCCAATTAGTTAGGGATGCCTGGAAATTTCTAATATTCATAAGGAGCATATGAAACTAAATTGTTATGATTTGGATTGTCCATGCTGGCGAAAGATAGTGTCAAGCGTGACAACAATATTAAAAGTGTGCCAAAGTGCCAACACCATGGACCAAGAACTATAGATAGGCTTGTCCATAACATGGGCCAGTTGTGCCAAATCACCCACGAGTATAATAGGAACACAACCAAATGGCTGCAAATGTCTTATAGGGAATGCTTGCCACAATTGACTATCTATTTTTAGCAACAACTTGGGACCCAAGAAACTCATTTCATCAATCATTATGTACTTAATATGTTTGAAGTCTTCTGGAAATATGGTCAATGTTTGTCCTTTCAATGGATTCACATCTTTTATTGGTATTCAGAGAGCACTATGCACTGTGGAGGCACGAACATTGTAGGCAGCAACACCCGTTGGTGCCAAAATAAGTGAAGGGTTCATTTTTTTACTCAACGATCAATTTAGTGCTCTTCATATCTTGTTGATCAAGAATTATTTACCTATGCTAGTACTTCCTTGAATGATCATACGAAGTGGAGGCGATGAGGGCAGGGCAAGGTGGTGTTGTTCAATGATTCTCAAAGCAAGCTCCTAAATAGGAGATAGTCAATGGCAAAGGGTTGACATTGCAAAGGAGGGAAGGGTGTCTTCAATTGTATGCAATTTACTTGTTGAAATAAACTGTTCAACAATGCTATGAAGATTCTCTGGAACATGGTGGCTATCCCACCTATGGTGAACGTCAAAGTCTCACCGGGAGTTGTAGTTGGTCAAAAAAATATTGTTTGTGGCACCAAGTCGAGAGAGCAACTCCCATTCATATTTTTTCTATGCAGTAGAGACTGTGCATCATTGGTGTCACTATCACTACCCTCCCCATCAGTAGGGGGGTCAGTAAGTCTATTCACATGCCAAGTGACATAGCCAGCAACACAAAGTAGCCTCCAATTTTTTGTTATGGTTTCCCTTGTAAAGCCTACGTTAGCCTCTACATTTCGAAAAGGTTTGTATAGTAATAATTCTGACCAAGAACATGTCTCATAGGAATCACTTTGTTTTGAGGTGATGGTCTTGAAAAGTGAGTAAACACTGATAACAACAAGTTGTGGCCGAGCATGCCAGGCTAGGCCTTTGCAATTTTTCCAATATGTATAGAACTTTCTGCAGAATGAATAAGGGATATTGCTTCCATTTCAGATGGTTTTTGCATGTAGGAATGAATATAAGCACTGCAAAACTCATCACCACTGTCAACTATTTTCAACCAATGGAACGTTTGCTTGCTAGCATTCAAAGACAAGAAATGCCGACTTGAGATGACAAGGGGAAACTTTTGCAGCATATTACATGTTTCTTGTGCACCAATGTCACAATCAACAACCAAAATCATCATGAATTTTGGGTATGGAAGCAACGCTTTATCCCCAGATGAATTTGTATTTGTAAGCCTTTGCAAGCTATTGTAGCTTTTAGATTTTTTATCAGACTTTGATACATATTTGGAAATGTAGTTTAGGACAATTTGTTTAGACAATAATGGTTGGAAATTTACATTTGCTCGCCAGATTGCAAGCATCTCAGGGTTGTGGATATTAACAAGCTCATCATTTCTCATTGGTTTTTATGATTTGTTTAATTCATTGTCAATTGTCAATGTCGAAAATGGTTGTATATTCCATGGAGCTTTGTAGTGACATTGTAATTACTGGCCTTTTCTCCTCAGGGAAGTGTATTGAGTGCACTTGGTATGCCTTTGGACCATGTTTAACAGCGATTCATAGTCCACCATTGGATCCATAGAAGAAATTTGTGTATTATTAAGCAAGCATGGGTCATCCAAGGTGGAGGGGTGGATCCTTGATATCAGTTGCTCTGGGGCATGAGGGTTCCATGCTGAAACATAGCGATCAAAGAATTATTTTGCTTGTTGAAGCTCATGTGGGTTGGACCAATCAAGCATGTCCATGTTTCGGGCATATGTGAGCCACAAGAAACCATGTACATGTGTTGACCCGCGATGTTGCCACTCATACCTATACCAATAGTCCTTTGTGTGGAAAAGTCTGTCAATTACCTCTTCATAGAAAATAGTGAATCACAGGTGCATTTACAAGGTTGTTATGTGTAGGTTTTGCTCAATGTTCTCTATGAAGTGTCTTTGAGAGTATGGAAAATAAAATTGGGTATGAGGTTCAATCGCCCTATGCAGATCAAGTCATTTTGTATCTGCAGAGCTCAAAGTGAAGAAAAGAGTCGGTGTGCCAAGCTAGTGGATCATTGTTGCAATCTCTTGCTAGCTCTTTGCCCAATATGAGCGATTTCCTCACAAGGATGCACCAAAGTGAAAAAGTTGGTTTGATATCTAGGTATCTAGGGCATCTCGAAGCAATTTTCATAAAGCAAGGATCGACTTTGGGATTCTTTCCTCCAAGTTTATTTTCATAAAAACTGATGCTGATTGTTGGCTTTGATACCTCACTATCAAATTATAAATGTAATATCTAAATATGATATTCCTCCCAAATCTATTATCATAGTATGTCATCAAGTGCAAGGAATATTCATGTAGGTGAATCTGTATTGTTCTTGGTTATAGCGGCATTGCCATGCTAGTGGGGAACAATGTTGGAAAAGCCATACTTAATAACCCTTATGCATTATAATCATTGATAGGGCTAGAATTTATTCCAGGCCAAGGAAAGATATTTTGAGTAGTGTCTTTAATTTGTAAGGAATCTCTAATTTCCTGCAATTCTCAAGGAGCGTTGGGCATCAACGATAAATGATGATGAGTCTTGAAGGTCAGCTTCCTCATCAGCATCACTTTCTACAGTTGTCATTGGTTCATTTGGGTCATGCCTCGGTTCTTCCATTATGTGCAAGAGATCAGAGATGTCATTATTCGTAGAAGGAAAAAAATTTAAAGCATCACAATCTATTGCAACATCACTATAGTATAGCTCATTCTCAATTTTATAGATTAAAGCAACAATGACATTATGTTTGTTAACATAGCAATCATAGTTTGTCCCTACATGCCTATTCTTCGAACAATCACAACTTCAAGATTGTGCAACTGATGCAGCAACAAAGTTGCAATGCCTGTAATGTCTTGTGGGAAGCTTATAGTATGGCCACTATATTTGTATTGGCCTCCTCTAGCATGGGTTACTTATAAAGCAAGAGTAACTATGGCTATAAGAATTTCTTCAACTTGAGTAAGCTTTGCAAGGATGGTTGGTTATGGTCCTTGATCCGTTATTTTTTCCAGGCTATATCTATGGAAACCTTTTTCAGAAGAACAATGCAAGCAAGCAACACCAACACTAGAGGATCAAACTCTCATGCCAACATAGATCTCATTGGAAATAGAACAAATTTTCAATTTAGAAAAAGAATCAATGCGCTGGAAGAAGGATTGCATCATTATGAAGAAAGGTTCACCAAACATGTTTCTTGGGGGTTGGGATAGCGAAGATGTGGCTAGCAAGGCATGCCTAGCAAGGGTCTACAATAGTGTACAGGCAGGTATTACAGATGCAAATTCATAGCAATGTATGCAGTTCAATGACGAAGGGGTGGAAGTTGAGGGGGAGAAATAGTGAGCAAATTTTACTAGTGAGCTTGATTCCAATGGCAGTGTGCCTTGTTGGGAATGGGCTGGCAAGCCAGTTGGGTCTAGAGCACATCTCTATTGCAAGTACTTGGTTCACTGACGTGTGTAATTCTGGTCTTTGTGGCATGCATAATAAAGCTGGTTTCTTTCGCGCTTTGCTGCCTTTCAACGCCCCACACTTGATGTGGCGTTCAAACTTGTAGAAGGTTGTGATTCCTATAGTAATAATATTAACAACACAATAAAATGGTTGCAAACACCGAGTTTAAGGGAAATGGTATAACTATAGTGGTCAACCAATTTGAATATGTAACAAAGTAGCCAAAGGCACATAGCAACAATATGTATTCATAATTGTATGTATTCATATGCATTGTATTTAAAAGTGCCTTCAAACTCAAAATAAAAAACAAGAATCCAAGCAATCAATCTGATTGGGGCAATGGCTAACTCAAAAGGAAATGCATCAATTGCATTACTAAATTTGCATATGGACAAGAATTAATAGTAGCACCATGCATTGAGAAGACTTCTTTTCAAGAGAGCATTATTAGTGTTAAACCATGTTGCATATACTAGTAATTTGTGAATTTTAATATGATACATAGTTTAATACTTAAATACTCTTCTGGAAAAGAAGTCTCCTCAATGGTATTAGGTCAACTATCTCCACAAATTTATGCCATGCATTCAAACATGAAATGAATATTGCTCATTATTGCAAATATAGCATCTTCCATTTTGACGGTTACTTTTTGAGCCTACAAGGAATAATACCCATGGCATGAGAATTGACATTATGCATTACATGAATATATGCAAATTTCCTGCCTACAGATGCAAAACCATGGTGCAAGGGAGAAAAAATTTAGAGGAGAAAAATTCACTTGTAGACAAATTTTTTTTGCTATAGTCACTTATTAACAATAAGCAAAATAAACAACTATGGAAATGCTTCTACAAATGTATATATGCATATGCAATATGTGTTCTTTTTAGAGTGTCATGAATGGAAAGTACGATGCACTCTTTAAAGAAGGTTATATTGTTGTTGTTTCCTATCATTGTGCATCGTCCCTTCCCTTCATGACACTCTCTATCCAAAATAACTTCACTTCTTCATTAGATATGCATATATACATATAAATATACATATACATATAGTAGAATGAAGACAACAATTTCCAACAATTTATGGGTTTTGCCAACTGGAAATAGAAGAGGATGCATACGCTAGCTAAGAAAGCAACAATGTAATCAATCAATGGTCAGGAAATGCAACATGAAACAAATTGAAAGAATACTCACTCTCCACTGTATAGTTATTACGAAGAAATCACAATTATCAATATACATTGGATGCATATCTAGTGATTTGCTAGCTGTAAATATATAAAACATTGTAGAAAAGTTTTTAAGATTGGAAATTACAAACTTGTACATTCGCAAATACTTTCTACAATAGTGATCCATTGACAACAACCAAAGCATGTTCATATGTAAATGTACCTACAAATGTAGCTATACATATGAAATGTTTTCAATGGAGAGTGTAATGCATGGAAAGTACAATGTACACTTTAAAGAAGAGTGTAACATCACAGCTTCCATGGTTGTGCATTGTACCTTCATTTGTTCCAATCTCCATCCATAAAAGCTTCACGTTTTCCATTGCACATGCATATATACATACACATACACATATACATATACATATACAAATGTGCATAGCCAAACAACAAATAGAAAATATGAAATGGAAAACAAGAAAACAAGGCCTGCTCTCTACCCTACCATATTGGGTCATAAAGCTCCATGGGCTCTCACCAAACCCCTGAGCAAGAATATATAGTTTTTCCATCACTTGTATCAATGGTAGAAGCAATCCTTGTAATCACACATACTAGGCATTCTATGATTGCAACAATTCCTTTTGTGAGCCTTTAAGAAATAATGAACAACAAATAACAAATATGAAATAGAAAACAACAAAAGAAGCCTGCTCTCCACCCTACCATATTGGGTCATGAAGCCCCATGGGCTGTCACCAAACCCCCGAGTAAGAACATAGATTTTCCATCACTTCTATCTATGGTGGAAGAAATCTCTCTCATCACACAAGAAAATCACAATCAACAATATACATCGGATGCATATCTAGCGATTTGCTAGCTGTAAATATATAAAACATTGTAGAAAAGTTTAAAAAATTAAAAATTACAAACCTGTACATTTGCAAATACTTTCTGCAATAGTGATCCATCGAAAAAAACCAAAGCATGTGCATATGTAAATGTATCTACAAATGTAGCTATACATATGAAATGTTTTCAATGGAGAGTGCCATGAATGGAAAGTACAATGTACACTTTAAATAAGAGTGTAAAGTCACAGCTTCCATGGTTGTGCATCATACCTTCATTTGTTCCAATCTCCATCTATAAAAGCTTCACGTTTTCCATTGCACATACATATATACATACAGATATACATATACATATACAAATATGTGCATCCAAACATCAAATAGTAAATATGAAATGGAAAACAAGAAAACAAGGCCTGCTCTCCACCCTACCATATTGGGTCATGAAGCCCCATGGGTTCTCACCAAACCCTTGAGCAAGAATATAGATTGTCCATCACTTTTATCGATGGTGGAAGCAATCCTTCTAATCACACATACCAAACATTCTATGATTTCACAAGAATTCCTTTTGTGAGCCTTTAAGAAATAATGAACAATAAGTAGCAAATATGAAATGGAAAACAACAAAAGAAGGCCTGCTCTCCACCCTTCCATATTGGGTCATGAAGCCCCATGGGCTCTCACCAAACCCTTGAGCAAGAACATAGATTGTCCATCACTTTTGTCTATGGCAGAAGCAATCTCTCTCATCACACAAGAAACAACTCCTTTTCTGAGCCTCTAACAAATAAGAACCTAAAAGTCAAGCTTAACAAATATGCCAACAAATACATTCCAACGTCTTTGATTGGATGCTTATAGAGGGACTTGTTGTTTGGGAATATACATACTAAATAATTACATGTACAAATGTACGTGTATGGCATTACATGTAGACAATATAGATATACATATGAGTGAGAAATTATAGATATAGACACACAATGATACATTTGTAGCAAAGGGAAAACATACTTCAACCTTCAAAGAAGCTTGCAATCTTGGCTCATAGTTGCCAAGTGAGCTAAAGTCAGAGAAGAACACCCAAGAATGCTTGATTGAAATTTGCAAATGCTTTCGTTATCTTTGGTCACATTTTTCAGTAGCAAATATTGTTACAACCATTACCACTACACGGAGACCACACAATAGTAAATGTTGATGCCAAGAGGGCGAGCTTTTTTGAAGGTGCAAGTCCAACCACCTGCTATGAAGTTTTTTCTGAAGTTGGCAACAACATATTTTCTATTTTTTGCATGGGCTAATGACTCCAAAAACAATACAAAAGTGTTGCCAATAGCACTAATAATCAGATTGATGCACAATGTATGTGCCATATGTATAGATATCTATATATGCAAAGGAAGCACAAAGATGTGCATACGACAAGAACTATTTTTAATATTATTTCACTTGTAGTTCACAGGTTGTTGCAGGCTATATTGCTTGATCTTTGTTAACACACTTTTGATTGTTCCAAATTTCGATAGGGTTTTGTTGAGAGAAGACTATATTTTTCTTTTGGAAGAAAAAATATTCTTTAAATTATGGTCGACGTCTTATGCCTATCATTTTGCAAGGATATGTTACTGTGATTCTTTTTCTTTGATGGTTTTGTCCACTTGGCTTGCTATTGAAACAAATATTGTTTGATTTATGAATATTTTTTTTTATCTATACCTATAATGCAGGAAAATACTTAATGTTATACAGGTTACATCTCATTGCATTAGGTATCGTTGATTACTGTTCTTTGCAATGGAAGAAAATAGTCAATCCTATATGCTTTGTGTTAGGTTCCATTGGGAATTGTTGATTAGTGTTTTTTTACTTAAGCTATATTGTTTCATTTTGGAGAAGGTGTTGTTGGAAAGGTTGTATTCTTTCAATTTTGCAGCAGGTTGTGTTGAGAAAGGAGTGTTTTTTTGTATGGGTTTGTTACTGTCAATTTTCAGTGGGTTTCTCTTTAATGAATGTGTTTCGTGGGTATGTTTGCAACAAAATAAAATTGTTGAGGTTACACAATTTTTGTTGATTGTTATTGTATAGGTCAGGCTATATTGTGGCTTTTTCCATCTGGGTCGCTGGGGGAAACCAGTACTGTTTGATTTATGGCTTTCATTTTTTGGTTATGGTTGGAACATAATAAAATTATCGATGCTATTGATTCTATACACATCCATATATATGCATATATACATACAAAAATATCCATATATACAGACACACATATATATATGCACATATATACATATATACACATACATATATATACACACACACATATATATATACATATACACAAACACACGCACACACACACACATATATATATACATATATGTACATATATATATATATACATAAATACATACATATATATATGCATACATATACATACATACATATATATACACAAAAATATATACACAAACACATGTATATATATATAGACACACACACACAGATATATATATATATATATTGTTTGAATTTCCCTCGAGACATTGTATGCAAAAGGCTATATTATTTGTTAAAAATAATATTATCTCATTTATGCTTGGCATTTTCTGGCTATTCTAATTTTGAGAACATGTTGTTGAGAAAGACTATATTGTATGTGAAAACGACTATTATTTGGTTTAAGGTTTGCATTTTGTGTGTATGGTTTTGCATGGGTTCCTAGCTGCCATTTTTTTGTGCTCTCCATCTAGGTTTCTCTCCAAACTAAAATTATACTACTTTTTGAACAAAATCTTGTCACAAATAGTAACAATATAGCCTTCTTAATAGCACAATCCAGAAAATTAGCAGTCACAAGCCCATGAAAAAATAAACTCGTCTGTGAACAAAATATTATTTGGAATTGATTCTCAAAAAAATCCCATCATAAATAGACATGATATAACCCTCTCCAAAGCATCTTACTGAAAATTAGTAGTGACAAATGCATCAAAAAATATGCTCATTTATGAACAAAACCTTTTCGCAAATTGAAACAATACAGCCCTTTCAACAACAATTTATAAAAAATAATACAATATAGCAAGCACATTCATAGAAATTTCACAACCAATGAATGCACTTGCACCTTCACACAAGCTTTCCCTCCTCACTCACAGCCACCTTGAAGAACAACATAAACCCAAACAATGACACCCAACAATGTGTTTTTGAAAATTGCACAGACATTCGCTTTGTTATCTGAGGACTTTTAAGATAGACATGATAATTGCACCATAACCACTATAAGAAAACCATACAAAAATTAATGTTGATACCTTTTCACTGGCCTCCTCTATAATCATGCCAAACATTTTTATTTTTTTAAAAAGGAAATCTGCGAGATTCTCAAAGGCGCTAGAGGCCTAAAAATTGGGAAGGCTGACGGAAATTCCAACCAAAGTTCACCAGAACAGGAGGAAAACCTACCACCTTTTTGCCACCGCCACAGGGGTAGAAAAGTAGAAAGACACATAATAATTATGACTAGAATTCATACAAATATCCAATAATATTTCAACATATTATCTCATTTATGATTTCCATATGATAGGGTAGACGAACCACACCATCTACACTTGTTAATATATCTACTTGTGGAAATAGTTGTATCTATGTGTACATTTACGTATGCATATAGATAAATATACATGCATGCAATTGAAATCTCCCTAGGCATAGAAGTTTATGCTACAGATATGTGTAGATATATGTATGTGTATTGGATATCTATGCATATATCCATACAACATAAAATATCTTGATAGAGTTCTGTGTAGATATATATGTCTATCATGTATTTGTGTATGTTAGTATCTACCAAGTGTTGTTTCTACTTTGTGATCTCTATTGATAGTGTCATGCTGGATATAGATGTCATATGGTACTTGGCTATAATGTTTGTTATGTATGCCATGCAACTCAATCTAGAAACCACTACTGAACAATGCTTTATTGAGAATACCCTAAACTGCACTCAAGTAGTTTGGTTTGTTTTAAATGAAAAGTATTATTGCAACCATTCCCAATGTATGCAACACATACATGAAACCTCTGCGACATTGTTCCATTTATGGTGTGCATCCTGTGGCAGGCTAATTTGGTTAGGAGGTGGTAAATGGGTTATAACTTTGGCCAAGATATTTTTGTCAACCTCTCTTTTTTTTTCCTTCCAATGGTTGTGTAGAAGGTGGCAAAGGTAGTTATTGGCTACCTTTGGAATAGGGTAGGACATTCCCTACCACATGGGTAGAGGAGGCCAACAAAATTGAAAGTTGGTTTGCACAAAGATTAATTATTCTATGTTGTGCATGCATTGGGAATAGTTCTAATAGTACTTGCCATTTAACAACTCGGGGAACAAAACAAATTACTGGGAAAATATCCATAAGGAATTATTTGGTATCATTTTGTTTCTATACACACTAGAAGATCCATGAGCAAGCACACCACACTTCTGGCATAGTGCAAGCTCGATCAACCTTTGTGCAGCTCCTGCAAAGCTGGGTAGAGGTTATCTTGTGTTTCTTGCATTGGGTGATGGTTACAAAACAAAAGAAAAGTGTCTCTTGTGATAACACATGCCTTTCTCAATAGAACCTTATGGAAAAATGAAAAAAACATAGCATTACCAACAACACCTTGTAAATTAACAATAGCAAACCCATCCAAAAATATAGTGATATATATATGTATGTATATATGTGTGTGTGTGTGTGTGTGTGTGTGTGTGTGTGTATGTACATATATATACATATATACATATTTACATACAAAAATCCACATATATAGACACATACATATATATACATATACATATACTGGGAAATTTTCTGCAAGGCATTATTTTAGGTCATTTCGTTCCTATATCTAATATGAGATCCATGAGCGATGAGGGTAAGCTTTTGTGAGAATGCAAGTTGGATTAAGCTTTGTGCAACTTCTGCAAAGGTAGCTGGACATTATTTTATGTTTTCTGAAAGGGTGGATGGTTGCAAATGCAAAAGAAAAGTGTCACCTGCGATAATATTTTTCCCATTTTTGTGCAGGAAAGATAGCAGGAAGAGGTGTGTTTGAAGCAAGTGGGAAGAGCTCCATGTCGAAGAAACCCTTGGTGATTTTGTTTGATTTTTGGTTTGCATACTGTCCCAAGCTATATTGCTTGATTTTCCATAAGGTATTGTTGATTGTTTAAAAAAACTTGTCTCATCTATCATTTCAGTTTTGTGTCTATCATTTTGCATTGATTTGATACTGTGATTTTTTATGGGTTTCATATATATGTGTGTGTGTGTGTGTGTGTGTGTGTGTGTATATATATATATATATATATATATATATATGTATGTATGTATGTATGTGTGTGTGCAACTCTCACCGCTACATGGATACCATAAATGACTGAGGAGGGTATGCTTCTGTGGAGGTCCAGGTGCATCAACCGGCTATAGAATTTCTTTAAAGTTGTTTGGAGGCAATCCTATGCTTTTTGCATGCATTCATGGTTGCAAAAGGTCTAAGTTGTGAAAATCATTGTATATATATGTATATGTGTGTATGTATATCTATGTACACCCTTACCAACATTCTTTAATTTGTTGTTCACAATCTGTACCAAGCTATATTGCTCGATTTGTGAGAAGTTACTGTTGATCAAGTTTGAAATATTGATAAGTAGTTGCTCACAATATATAGTTTCTAAGTTCAAAATATTACCTCATTTATGGTTTCTGATTTGTGTCTATGGTTTTCCATGTATTTGAGGCTTTCAATTTTTGTGTGTTTTTTCTTATATTCTCTATGTTCTGGCTATGTTTATAGCATTGGAGAAAGAATGCATACTATAGAGAGCCAGCGAGAAGGGGTGTGTTTGAACCAAGCGGCAAGAGATGCATACTAGTAATACCATTTTCCACATTGTTTCATTTGTGATCTGTGGTTTTTGGAACCCTATATTGTTTAATCTGTAATAAGGCACTATTAATTGCTTCAAATTTTGATAAGCTACAAAAACAAGTATATTTTTTGGATGGGCTTGTCATTGCTAGCTTTTGGCAACGTTCTATTGAGAAGGCTATATTGTATGAATTTTTTTTATAGGGTTTTGTTGAGGCATGAGTAAATTTCAACTACAGTTTGTTTTCATGACTCTTTGTGGGTTTCTATTTATGGCTTCTAGTTTGTGGCTATGTTTCGAATCTAATATAATTTTTCATGTTATACAATTTTTCTTGGTTGCTCTTTTGTATTTGGGGGTATATTGTCTCATACATAAAAAATGTGTTGAGAAGTCTTCCAATTCTCCTTAAGGTGCTATATTTGTTAGTTTTTGTTTTCTAGTTATTGCTACAATGGAATAAAATAGTTAATCCTATAGACTTTGTGTTAGATTGCATTGGGCATTCTTGATTATTGTTCTCTTGCTTTAGCTATATGGTTTAATTTTTGAGAAGCTGTTGTTGAAAATGATCTATTGTCTCAATCTTCAATGACGTTCCATTGAGAGAACAGTATATTTTTGAATGCGTTTGTTACCATCAATTTTCTGTAGATTTCACGGTTTGTGTTTTTGTGGCTATGGATTTCCACCAATTTGTAATAGTGTATTTATTTTGTTTTGTAGGTTTCCATGAGGGGGCTAGTGTTCATTCCAACAATGCCTGATTTATCACTTCCATTGTGCGGGCATGGTTGCAATAGACTAAAATAGTCAATGGTATACAATTTATGTGTGATCGAATCAACAACTGGGAATAGGTTTCCTAGTATTATTTTTCATTTGATGCTACCATTAATTACAATGGTGGACAATATATTTTCCCTATGTGTAGATACACATATTTTTCATTGTGGTTGCAGACAATATTCATACACATTGATACCTATGTTTATTGGTATTGCTATATTTTCAAAATGGCTAGTTGTATTACAAGTCCCATATGTAACATTTATACCACTCTTCTTGTAACTCTAACAGCTCACATGCAAGATGGGTGGATATCCCCTATTTGTGTGAACTTTTTGTCAAAAAATTTGTCATCCTTTCAATCTTTTGAACCTTCTCATGTAGGGGGGTCTAGTTAGAATATAGTTGGTTGATATATTTTCATTTCTAAATGAAAATCATTTGGTACACCAATAGACAAGGCCAACAAAATTAAACACTAGTTGAGATCAAGACTAATTTGCATATGGTACCTGTTCAGTCGCTATGGTTCGAGACCAATAAAATAGTCAATGTCCTCGTTGGAGGATATTTGTTACCTATTTAGACCCCAATAAGGGTTTGTTACAATGGAAGGTTGTATATCAACCACCCTTGATATCATACAAAAATAGCCAGCAATAGTCCATTCTGAAGGACATGAATTATTTTTATCACTTTGCAACCAGCCCCACGGGATAGGAACCATAGATCAAATAGGAATCATCATTAACTTATGAAAAGAACAAACATATAAAGTAGGAAATATGAATATTGTTTGCATTTAATTCCACATACATACATCTCTACACATATAGATGAATAATGTATGTCTCTAATTTCACAAACATACATATCTTCAATACATACATATGGTGTCTACATCTAATTTGACATACACACATATTCACAGTGGAGGAAATAGGAATAAAACACTACAAAAGAGAAACTTACTTTTTTCCATGCATATATCTCTAAGGAACAGACCTATACATATACACCCAACACATGGAATAGATGTATTTGGAGTTGCAAAACAAATTCAACATCACTGTATACATCTCGAAAGTTAGTTGAATCGACATATATGAACATTCAAAAAATTAGCATTCTAAAGTCAACAAAGCAATTGAACAGTCTATGTGATTTACAAAAAGGCATTGTTGACTGCAAATCTATATCCCTAGATTATAACCAAAGATATAGGATGATAGCCAACAACACCTTGCAGAGTGTAGTAAGGCCAACAACCTCTTGGCTAGCCAACAACCCTTCCATATGACAACTCTTTCAGCGGTAGGGGGAAAGGTGGCAAAGGTGGCTGCCACACACTGGGAAACTATAGAATAGCTTTCAACAATGCCTTGTATAAAACAACATAAATTTTATAGTGGTGCAACCATGAACACAAAGCCAAAGACTTCAATGACACAATCATTATTTCAACAAAGACATATAAAGTAATATTGAGATCCGTCACTGGAATCAATAGATGCAACAACTATCAACAAGTCTATAATTACCACTAGACAGTGCATAGGAAATATTCCAACAAAAAGAAAGCTATATGGAACTCCACTAAAAAGGAAGACACATAAATAGATTAACATAGGCTACTCCCAAATAGGTAGCAAA
>VDFB02271358.1:733959426-733983575 GCA_007258455.2 Sequoia sempervirens | reverse complement strand
TATATTGTATAAAAGAAGCATCTTTTTGAACAATAAAAATGTACTCTTTTTAGAACAGAACCTTATGAAATATTGAAATAATCTTGGCTTTACAACAACAACCTATGAGAAATTGAAATAATATACCGTATAGAAGAGAACCCTATTGAAAATAAAAGAATGTAGGCTAAGATAGAGAGCAATAATCAATCATATTTTTGATCTTTTATCTACAACATGGTTTTGAAAATTCCAAGAACACAACCTTTTGAAGACGACTGCATCGAAAGCAATCTACAATGGAACCTAAGAGAAATAGGATTAAAATTAATTATTTTATTCCATCACAATCATAGCTTGAAACATATGAATTATGTTTGAATCTTATGTCAAAAACATAGAGATGTGTACATAAGATATATAAAATAAAACACAACAAAATGAGTCTTTGTTTCCACCATTCCAAATTGGCCCATGCAGCCTCATGGACTGTCAACAAACCCTCGAGCAATAATATGCATTCTCGACCACTATGATCAACACTGGAATGAATTTTTCTTATCACAATCAACATAGAGTATATTAGAATCTAATTGTCATATGACCATTGCAACTAATTTTGCAATTATTTGATCAAATTCACCATTACAGGTGGAGCATGGTCTAGGAAAATAACAAAAAAATGTGAAGTTTAGTGTGGTGAACATGGATATTTGATAGAGAATATGTAATTTATAAGATTTAAAGAGCTTTATAATGGATAGTACAAAGTATACAATACATATGTAATGAAGGGCATGAAATAAGTAAAATTTAAGCATACTTGTGCATGCATTAGATTCCAGCAGGTAGACAATGAAACAAGGCTTGATGTGCACCCTACCATTTGCATCAATGGTACAAGCAATGTTTTGGCCACTAATGAGTATAAATAAAATCATTGGAATCCACATTATGGCTTGAGTATGATTTGGAAGAATAAGATCAAAGTACGAATATTAGTGCAGTGATCATCTTTAATTCATAGACAACATGTGAATCAGGAGATATCAAAGTTGATTATTTTATAACATATAATTTTCTATGTACTTGTAATGCAAGGAATGAAGTAAAAAAAAATAGACATACTTGGTGTATGTCACAGAATGCACTGTCAACATAAGAAAGCAGCAACCAATGTCCACCCTACCATATTGGGTCACAAAGTGTCATGTGCTCTCACCAAAACCCCAAGCAAGGAAAAATAAATTTCCCATCATCCTAATCAATGGTGAAAGCAATTTCTAGGCTGCTGCTTACATAATACAAGTTCTAAACGCATTGAAAGGTCCATGCATGATGATTTTTTGGGTTGAGTATGGTTGCAAACATAAAAGAATGATGAAAAATTTAGACTACTAAACACATACCATTGATTGATGATAAATCAATCAGGAAATATAAAGACTTATGCAATTCATAACAAATTCTATGCAATGAAGGTGGAGTACAAGACTACAAGCAAATAAAATTTAGGCATGTACCTTGTGGAGGGAATCAATTAGAAGATTGAGAGAATAACTAAGGCCTACTTTGCACCCTTGTACATTACGACATCAAGCGGAATGGATCAAATTCACCATTATTGCTAGAGTATGGTTTGGGAAATTTTTTTAAAAAATGTGAAGTTTAGTGGTATGTGCAGGATCATCATGGAAAAAATAGGCCCTTAAGTGGCAAAAAATTCAAAAAAATCAGTGTTAGGGAACTTGACGTAAAAAATTGAATAAGTTATCTATATTGTTTCAAAAACATGTAAGAATAGAATTTGTAGAAAATTGAATGTAGTTTCTAAACTACTAGGTTTATTTAAAAATAAATAAAACCTATTTGCTGAAAATTTGAAATTTCAATGCAGTAGTACTTAAATTTAAGGAAAAAAATAAGAAGTAGGTGTCTATTTGACCACCCTAACCATAATCAAATGATAATATTTTTTTATAATATTTTATATATAAGTAGAGGACTCATGTTTGGATGTGATACATATTTTTTTGTAATTTTTTTCTAAGTAAATAATTAATTATGAATTTTTATTACAAATTTTAAAAAATATAAATCCGTGATATGTTTGACCAGCTTAACTTGGTCAAAACTTCATGAAATTTAATTTTTCTTTTAATCCTATATTATGTGAAACAATAACGTGACGATGTTTTGATTCAGAAAATGTGATACCATTTGAAAGTTATAGATATTTTTCTAATCAACCTATCATCTAATTAGGACTTTAGTCATAATTCTAATGGTGGAAAATAAATAATAATTATTTATTAAATTCAAATTAAAGCATCATTTATATTGGTGGAAAGCTGAGAATCTCCACTAAAAACCCTTTTTGTTTCATCAATTTAATGTAAAGAAAATTTTGTCAGCCACATACCCTACAAATACACATAATATTGCCAATTTTCGCTCCAATTACGATCCCTCAAGCATTGATACCCTTAGTATGTAGGAATATATAACGCCAATGCTAATCCCAAAGGAATTATTAAGTAAAATGCAAATTTTTTTTTTTTTATTTTTTTTTGAGAGTAATAATTAACATAACATAGTCATAAATAAATTTGCATAACTTAATCCTTTGAGGAACACGAGGTCGTTACTTAATTTGGATAATTAACCTACTATTACATGATCCATAAATTTCATCCATCCATAACAGTAATTACATCAGTAACAATAAAATAAGAAACATGATAAAAGAATAACCAAAGTTACAACATCATTATGAGTTCTCCTCAAACTGAGGTTACAATTAGAGTACATTACATCATCATAAGATTACATAACAATAGCACCATGTGCATAATATACAAAACTGTCCCAACTAGGTGGGAATAATACATCAATAAAGAAAATCACATAAATGCATAGATCTGGAACCCACGAACAATAATCCACTGAAACTGAAACTCAACACCGCAAAATGAACCTGCATAAAAGAGAGGATCCCAACGGGGTGCGAAAACACGAACCACCCGACCACCCCCGTGCTAGGAGTTGCAAAGGAAGAGGTTCCCGACCAAGACCAACAAACATAAACTCATGATCAACAAGACAAAATTACACAACACATAAAAGCAGTCAAATTCAAACAACAATATAGAGCAAATGACCGATTCCAGAGGATTTCCAAAAGACAACATAAATATGAATGTTAGAGGGGAGTGTCATCGCATGGCTTAACATGGATTCTCCAGGCATCCCTATCGCAAGGCGTCGCCTCCATCTACTGACGGATTATCCAGGTACTCGAGCGCTAGGAGCCGCCTCCATCTATGGTTATCCAGGCTACCTATCTCAAGGCGCCGCTCCATAGGGTTGCTCATGCGGATCCGTTACCCTTCGCAAAGACAAGGCAACAAACATGCCCACCACGGCCTTCTCAATCCCCTTTAGTCTGTGATAGCACTCAAAGGCGGATGAGGCAATAATTATCTTTTTAGTGTGTTACTACCCAATCCTAGTTAATTATTTTAAATTATCACTTATTAAATTCACCCTGATGAGGGCTATCCTGGCGCCCCTTTGTGCGCCGTCCACCCACTCAGAGCCACTCCCTCTAATCATTCAATCACAGCACAATAACAACAAGGATTGTACAAGATAAAATAGCAACATCAAGGGACAATCAAACGTGAGGCATGACCATCTCACCAAATATAGGGAATCACTTCCACTATTCGGTACAATCCCAACGAATAACCAACCACAGACATCTCAAGTCTAAATTTAAAACAAAATCAAAGGCAACCGCCTTACCCCACCTCTGGAATCAATTAGGTTCCTAACCAAAATAAAACACTTCTAAGGTTTCCCCGATAAAAGGAAATTCCCATCATTCATGAATAATATTACTCAAAAGAATTCATAAACAATAATTCAATACAACATGTTTTGATACGCAAAATTTCCAACAAATTACACATCTAATTTAATGGTTATATCTCAACGCTACATTTATTTTCTTAAAGAAATACTCTATTTATTATTGATAGCTACACTATCTTCCTAAATTATCAAATTAAAACTAGCTAAAATAGAGTACAACCTCACATATATATAAAATCCACACATATATATATACTTAGAGAAACAATATTCAAAGGGTAACACTATTGTAATCTATCTTTTATTATCAAGTTAAAACTGCCCTACAAGTAAATTACAATTTACAGATATTTACATCTATGCGGATAAATGTAATTATAATTGTGTTCCTGATTTGTGATCTACGACTTAAATCTATTTGCAACCGATCTTCTATGCTACTATAAAATTTAAATCTATCCTACAGTTAAGTCACAATTTACACATATACAAATCTACACATATAGCTATATAGTATAAACATTAATATTAAATTTAGCTCAATACCTATACATATATCATGTATGACTGAATATATAAGAAATTGCATCCTAGATTAATCACCTACAACCCATCTATCAAGCTTGTAATGCACGATTCCCATAATAAGAACATATACTTATAAACTACCACACACAGCAATCGTTATACAATGAGGTGCTACCACTATCAATTCATAAACAATGAGGAAAGTACTCACGCTGTACTAATCATTAAAATAATTAGGAAATTATCCCCAAACTTGGCACCCACAACATCAATTTTACAAATCTCAAAACCTACATAAATCTATATCACGACCAAATTTGAAATAAGTAGGCAATGTGAAATGGACAACACTATCAAAATTTATCGACAAACACAGCACTCCAAAAAAAAAAAAAAAACAGATGAAAAGAAATATTATAGCCTACTACTAATGACACAAAAGACTAAAACAACATGCATTAAGAAAATTGTGACTCCACTCAGACACTTACAGAACAAGCCATCGAAAAGGATTGGATAATTATATCTAAAAGCAATTACAGACAGAAATCAACATCTACCAATCCATACTCGGAATCTAAACCCAATCGAACAATCTCTACATGTATCATCGTATGTACAAGATTAAGAAAATAAAGAAACATTCAATTGTTTTATTTAATTTCTGGTGTGGTCACAACAAGATAAGCTATCATCACCTATGGACCCATTCAATTCTAATACCTAATACCAATTGAACTAACATGCAAAAATATACCGTAGATAATGTGAATAACAGAAAAATATCCGCCAACTAATATCAACGCATTACTCCCCAAATGAAACAGAGCGCAAGGTTAATCAGCTGCAAAATGACAGCAATAAATGTAAAGGAGAAATCCAGATGTATAAAAGAGAGACTCCACGCTTTAACTCATGGCGCACTACACAAGCGATGGAAGGGGAAAAACAAATCTACGCTAGAATTTGTTGAAATGGGGAGAACAGAAATGTATGGTCACTGCCGACCCCGCCCCTCTCACACACGCAGAAATTTGATGTGTGATAAATGTCTAGGGTGCGAAATAACAGCCACTCAGGGATATAAAGAAATCAACTGTCAGTCAAACAATGTCCTGTAAAATAAAACAACAGAACTCACAGATTTACCACCCCGTATTCATACGCAGGGTAAAAGTAGCCCCCTCCCTTTTTCCCTATGTTTAAAAAGAAATCTACCCAACTTTACAATTTAAAATACCTCCAACAATTAAAAGAATAATTATATCTACTGGAAATCTTTACATAATAGCGAATCACAGAGACAGAAATACATAGGCAAAGGTACCCATTTTACCCCTGGTTCACGGTTTTCCCCAAATCCTGAATGTATATATATATATATTTTTTTACAGAAGAAATTTCCAACCTAGGTAAAAACTTCAAAAATATTTTACAATTTCTTTGTCACGATATATATATATATATATTTTTACATTTAAATTGCATTAATGAAACTTAACTCATATTTTCTTTGATTATAAATATTAAGTTTGCAAAATCTTTACGGGAGTTTTCCCACATGACATTTATCACAGACAGAGGTGCAAACAACACAGTCAATAAAACAAAAGCATGACAATATAGATAAGGAATTTCAAGAGAACCTGACGTCCTACGGCCGAAGATGAACTCCCCACAACGCTTTTCCCTTCTTCACACGCTGGCCCTCTTTCTTCCGGCTTCTTTTCCCCAAATCAAACTTCCAGCCCTCTTCCAAAAACCTTTCTCCTCTTTTAACCTTTTCTCCTTTTACAACCGTCCACCTCTTTTCTTTCCGTTTTCGCGGAAGGTTTTTACACGTAACTAATTTCCTTCTTCCAATTACTCCCGCAAGCTTACCTACTTTTTTTAATCATTTTTGTAATAGGTTACTTATTTATTTTAAATTTACTCTGCTCAACTTCCCATTAAAGTAACTTGAATTATTTACTTATTAACTTTTAAACCAATAATTCCTCTTAATTTCTAGATTGAATTAAAACAAACTTTTGCAACAATTAACTTTTAACTTAAAATATAATTAACTTAGATTTAATCTTTTAATTCTTAATTAATTAAATTAACCAACATAATCAATTAATTAAATCCTCTAACTTAACACGATTGAAATATTAAGACAGAATCGGATCAACACATGACTCAATAAACCCCTACAAATGACGGACTTGGGTCGGGAAACCCTTCCTTACAACTCCTTTTAACCACATCATACCCGTTGGGCTTAATTTGTGCTCGCCCTGTCCTGCCGAAGCAGGTGGAGTCGAGGCTTTTAATCCTGCAATCCCTGCAAACAATTAAACGTCAAGTAACATATAATCTCCATTGCAAAACACATGGTGTAAGGAAATAGTGGGGTAGTAGGGCACTCGCAAGCGAGTGGTACTACTCCGTCCTTCCACCCTAAAATACTAACATGTCAGTGAAAACATAATACCATTAACACATATAAATTTAAGAACTTATCATTACAGAATAAATCAAATCATCTATGCATATTATATCATCAATTGCTACACACATAATGTAAGAGCAGTAAACAAATTAGCCAAGAAACCACACATGATCAAATAGAAATCCACCATACAGAACATCACAGAGTGTCCATAAAAGTATCAAAAGTATCTAATGAGCAAATCAACATGGGAGTATTACAACATATGTATTTGACAAAGAATATGTATATCAACAGATTTAAAGAGCTCTATAATGTATAGTACAAAATATTAATACACATGTAATGCAAGGCATGAAATAAGTAAAATTGAAGCATACTTGTGCATGTGTTGCATTCCAACAGGTAGAGGAGAAAACAAGGGCTGATGTGCACCCTACTACTTTCATCAATGGTACAAGAAATGTTTTGGCCACTAATGAGTATAAATAAAATCATTTGAATCCACATTATGGCTTGAGTATGATCTAGAAGAATAAGAACAAAGTGTGAATATCAGTGCAGCTGTCATCTTTAATTCATACACAACATGTAAACCAAGAGATATCAAAGTTGATTATTTTGTAACATACAATGTTCTATGTACTTGTAATGTGAGGAATGAAGTAAACAAAACTTAGACATACCTAGTGTATATCACAGAATGCACTATCAACATAAGAAAGTAGCAACCAATGTCCACCCTACAATATTGGGTCATGGAGCATCATGCATTCTCACCAAACCCCCAAGAAAGGAAAAATAAATTTCCCACCATCGGCATCAATGGTGAAAGCAATGTCTAGGCAATTGCTTACTTAATACAAGCTCTAAAGGCATTGAAAGGTCCACGTATGATGATTGTTTGGGTTGAGTATGGTTGCAAACATGAAAGAATAATGCAAAATTTAGTCTACTAAACACATACCATTGGTATAGAGTAAATCAATCATAAAATATAAAGACTTATACAATTCATAACAAGTTGTATGCAATGAAGGTGGAGTAGAAAAGTGCAAGCAAATAAAATGTGGGCATACCTTGTGTAGGGAATCAGTTGGAAGATTGAGAGAGTAAGGGAGTCCTGCTTTACACCCTTGCACATTATGGCATGAAGCATCATGGATTCTCACCAAACCTCTGAGCAGTGGAATTTTTTTACCACGAGTTTAATCTATATCTAAGTACATACATTTGCAATATAAAATGGTGTCAATGAAATATCACTAGACACAAGGGAAATTAGAATTTTAGTACAACAAACATGTGTCATTACTAAAAATTATTTAGATGAACAAATATAAATAGTTGTATAGTTAGTAACAAATAATATCTAATATATGTTGAATAAAATACATCATATAAACAGGATTAAGGCATACCTTTTGTGAAAAGTAGAAAACAAGATGTGGACAATTGAATATTATTGTCTGTTGGAACCTAGGAATTTTGTTAAGCTGAAATCACTATTATATTTTTAAAAAAAAATAGAGTTGCGACATTTGTCACAAAGAATCTTGAATTTAATTACGAAAGAAAAAATGGAAAGAATAAGATACTACCTTACCTTGTATACAAATATAATACAATGTCAACTCGAGGAGAATGGAAAAATTGTGACCAAAAAGGTATTAACAATTATCAAGATCTGCAGTAACATATGGAAATATTCTTAATCTAAATTTGTTAGAATCTCAAAGTGTTAGAAAGAAATGATTGAATTGTGATAGCTATGGAAGCAGCACTATTTAGTGGAGCATAGGAATATTTTGAGAGCAAAGTTAAATTTACATAATTGATGTTTGTTGCTGGCAAGAAGGGTGGACATAAAGCAACAATTGAGTAGAAACTTCTTGTAGTGATGTCTGTATAACTAAAACCTTTAAAATGTTGGGTAAACTTAATAGAAGTTGGAATGAAGGGGACTATGAAATAATTGAGACAAAAAGAAAAAGGAGAAGTGGTGTAGTTACCATGAAAAGAAAAAATATTTTATGATGGTGGCAGTGTAGATAATTGTTGGAGATGATCCTCTTCTTTGATTCGAAGGGCATTGTATTTGTTGGAATGTAGCCTAGAATACCTGTCAAAAGAGAAAGGTGGATCTATGTGTATTACTGCTAGTGATTTAACCTGAGAGATAGCTGTGAATGTTACTCCTTCCATTTCTTTAGTTCCAATATCTATTGTAGCTTTCTCTAGTGCTAAGCCTTGAGATTTATGGATTTTTATAGCCCAGGCCATTGTCAATGGGAGCTTTCTTCGGGTGCCTTGTGCAATTGGAGTAATCAGGATGAATCTTGGATTGTTTTGATCCCATGCTAGCCCAATGTAGTTCTGAAAGTCAACAACATATTCAAGTAGTTTAGGTGGTTTAGTACCCCTAGCATATGCAATAGCCTTCACTAAACCCAACGATCCATTGACTAGGCCAGCTACCACCCAAAGATTTGTTGTCAACATTACTTGTTGACCAATTGTAAGAAAGAGTTGAACTTGAATTTGTTCATCATTGCCATAATCAAGGGTGTTTTGTTGGGAACATTCAATCACACTAATGGCAACTGGAACATTTAATTATTGTAACATTTTCCTATTGTGAAAAATAGCCAACCTATTTGTTGGGAATAAGTGGATAGCCTCATCAAACTCTTGGTTTTGCTTAGATGCAAGCATGGCTTTTTCTCTATTCATAAGAAGTTTCCAATCAGTTATGGATGCCTAGAAATTTCTAATATTCATAAGGAGCATATGAAACTATTGTTCTGATTTGGATTGTCCATGTTGGCGAAAGATAGTGTCAAGCGTGACAACAATATTAAAAGTGTGCCAAAGTGCCAGCACCATGGACCAAGAACTATAGAATGGGCTTGTCAATAACATGGGGCAGTTGTGCCAAATCACCCACGAGTATAATAGAAACACAACCAAATGGCTGCAAATGTCTTATAGGGAATGCTTGCCACAATCGACTATCTATTTTTAGCAACAACTTGGGACCCAAGAAACTCATTTCATCAATCATTATGTACTTAATATGTTTGAAGTCTTCTTGAAATATGGTCAATGTTTGTCCTTTCAATGGATTCACATCTTTTATTGGTATTCAGAGAGCACTATGCACTGTGGAGACACAAACATTGTAGGCAGCAACACCCGTTGGTGCCAAAATAAGTGAAGGGTTCATTTTTTTACTCAACGATCAATTTAATGCTCTTCATATCTTGTTGATCAAGAATGATTTACCTATGCCAGTAGTTCCTTGAATGATCATATGAAGTGGAGGCGATGAGGGCAGGGCAAGGTGGTGTTGTTCAATGATTCTCAAAGCAAGCTCCTAAATAGGAGATAGTCAATGGCAAAGGGTTGGCATTGCAAAGGAGAGAAGGGTGTCTTCAATTGTATGCAATTTACTTGTTGAAATAAATTGTTCAAAAATGCTATGAAGATTCTCTAGAACATGGTGGCTATCCCACCTATGGTGCACGTCAAAGTCTCATCGGGAGTTGTAGTTGGTCAAAAAAATATTGTTTGTGGCACCAAGTTGAGAGAGCAACTCCCATTCATATTTTTCTATATGCGGTAGAGACTGTGCATCATTGGTGTCACTATCACTACCCTCCCCATCGGTAGGGGGGTCAGTAAGTCTATTCACATGCCAAGTGACATAGCCAGTAGCACAAAGTAGCCTTGAATTTTATGTTATGGTTTCCCTTGTAAGGCCTATGTCCGCCTCTACATTTCGAAAAGGTTTGTATAGTAATAATTCTGACCAATAAAATCACATAGGAATCACTTTGTTTTGGGAGGATGGTCTTGAAAAGTGAGTAAACATTGATAACAACAAGTTGTGGCCGAGCATGCCAAGCTAGGCCTTTGCAATTTTTCCAATATGTATAGAACTTTCTACATAATGAATAAGGGATATTGCCTCCATTTCAGATGGTCTTTGCATGTAGGAATGAATATAAGCATTGGCAAGCTCATCACCATTGTCAACTATTTTCAACCAATGGAACGTCTGCTTGCTAGCATTCAAAGACAAGAAATGTCGACTTGAGATGACAAGGGGCAACTTTTGTAGCATATTACATGTTTCTTGTGCACCAATGTCACAATTAACAACCAAAATCATCATGAATTTTGGGTATGGAAATAACGCATTATCCCCAAATGAATTTGTATTTGTAATCCTTTGCAAGATATCAATGCAGCTTTTAGATTTTTTCTCAGACTTTGATACATATTTGGAAATGTAGTTTAGGACAATTTTTCTAGACAATAATGTTGGAAATTAACATTTACTCGCTAGATTGCAAGCATCTCAGGGTTGTGGATATTAACATGCTCATCATTTCTCGCTGGTTTTTATGATTTGTTTAATTCATTGTCAATTGTCAATGTCAAAAATGGTTATATATTCCATGGAGCTTTGTAGCAACATTGTAATTACTAGCCTTTTCTCCTCAGGAAAGTGTATTGAGTGCACTTAGTATGCCTTTGGACCATGTTTAATAGCTATTCATAGTCCACCATTGGATCCATAGAAGAAATTTATGTAGTATTAAGCAAGCATGGGTCATCCAAGGTGGAGGGGTGGATCCTTGATAGTAGTTGCTCTGGGGCATGAGGGTTTCATGTTGAAACATAGCGATCAAAGAATTCTTTTGATTGTTGACGCTCATGTGGGTTGGACCAATCAAGCATGTCCATGTTTGGGGCATATGGGAGCCACACGAAACCATGTACATGTGTTGACCCGCGATGTTGCCACTCATACCAATACCAATAGTCCTTTGTGTGGAAAATTCTGTCAATTACCTCTTCATAGAAAATAGTGAATCACAGGTGTATGTACAAAGTTGTTATGTCCAAGTTTTGCTCAATGTTCTCTATGAAGTGTCTTTGAGAGTATGGAAAATAAAATTGGGTATGAGGTTCAATCGCCCTATGCAGATCAAGTCATTTTGTATCTATAGAGCTCAAAGTGAAGAAAAGAGTCAGTGTACCAAGCTAGTGGATCATTCTTGCAAGCTCTTGCTAGCTCTTTTCCCAATATGAGCGATTTGCTCACAAGGATGCACCAAAGAGAAAAATTTGGTTTGATATATAGTTATCTAGGGCATCTTGAAACAATTTTCGTAAAGCAAGGATCGACTTTGGGATTCTTTCCTCCAAGTTTATTTTCATAAAAACCGATGCTGATTGTTGGCTTTGATATCTCACTATCAAATTATAAATGTAATATCTAAATCTGATATTCCTCCCAAATCTATTATCATAGTATGTCATCAAGTGCAAGGAATATTCATGTAGGTGAATCTGTATTGTTCTCAATTATAGTGGCATTGCCATGCTAGTGGGGAACAATGTTGGAAAAACCATACTTAATAACTCTTATGTATTATAATCATTGATAGGACTAGAATTTATTCCAAGCCAAGGAAAGATATTTTGAGTAGTGTCTTTAAGTTGTAAGGAATCTCTAATTTCCTACAATTCTCAAGGAGCATTGAGCATCAACGAAATAAATGATGATGAGTCTTGAAGGCTAGCTTTCTCATCAACATCACTTTCTACAATTGTCATTGGTTCATTTGGGTCATGCCTCGGTTCTTCCATTATGCGCAAGAGATCAGAGATGCAATTATTCGTAGAAGGAAAAAAATTTAAAGCATCACAATCTATTGCAACATCACTATAGTGTAGGTCATTCTCAATTTTATAGATTAAAGCAGCAATGACATTATGTTTGTCAACATAGCAATCATAGTTTGTCCCTACATGCCTATTCTTCGAACAATCACAACTTCAAGATCGTGTAACCGATGCAGAAACAAAGTTGCAACGCCTGTAATGTCTTGTGGGAAGCTTATAGTATGGCCACTATATTTGTATTGGCCTCCTCTAGCATGGGTTACTTATAAAGCAAGAGTAACTATGGCTATAAGATTTTCTTCAACTTGAGTAAGCTTGGCAAGGATGGTTGGCTATGGCCCTAGATCCATTTGTTTTACCAGGCTATATCTATGGAAACCTTTTTTAGAAGCACAATGCAAGAAAGCAACACCAACACTTGAGGATCAAACTCTCATGCCAACATAGATCTCATTGGAAATAGAACAAATTTTTAATTTAGAAAAAGCATCAATGCGCTGGAAGAAGGATTGCATCATTATGAAGAAAGGTTCACCGAACATGTTTCCTGGGGGTTGGGCTAGTGAAGATGTGGCTAGCAAGACATGCCTGGCAAGGGTCTATGATAGTGTACAGGCAAGTATTACAGATGCAAATTCATAGTGATGTATGCAGTTCAACGACAAAGGGGTGGAAGTTGAGGGGAAGAAATAGTGAGCAAATTTTACCAGCGAGCTTGATTCCAATGGCTGTGTGCCTTGTTGGGAATGGGATGGCATGCCAGTTGGGTCTAGATCACATCTCTATTGCAAGTACTTGGTTCATCGACGTGCATAATTCTGGTCTTTGTGGCATGCATAATAAAGCTAGTTTCTTTCGTGCTTTGCTGCCTTTCCACGCTCCACACTTGATGTGGCGTTCAAACTTGTAGAAGGATATGATTCGTATAGTAATAATATTAACAACACAATAAAATGGTTGCAAACACCGAGTTTAATGGAAATGGTATAACTATAGCAGTCAACCAAATTGAATATGTAACAAAGTAGCCAAAGGCACGTAGCAACGATATGTATTCATAATTGTATGTATTCATATGCATTGTATTTAAAAGTGCTTTCAAACTCCAAATAAAAAACAAGAATGCAAGAAATCAATCTAATTTTGGCAATGGCTAACTCGAAAGGAAATGCATCGATTGCATTACTAAATTTGCATATGGACAAGAATTAATATTAGCACCATGCATTGAGAAGACTTCTTTTCAAGAGAGCATTATTAGTGTTAAACCATATTGCATATACTAGTAATTTGTGAATTTTAATATGATACATAGTTTAATACTTAAATACTCTTCTAAAAAAGAAGTCTCCTCAATGGTATTAGGTCAACTATCTCCACAAATTTATGTCATGCAATCAAACATGAAATTAATATTGCTCATTAATGCAAATATAGCACCTTCCATTTTGATGGTTACTTTTTGAGCCTACAAGGAATAATACCCAGGGCATGAGAATTGACATTATGCATTACATGAATATATGCAAATTTCTTGCCTACAGATGCAAAACCATGGTGCAAGGGAGCAAAAATTTAGAGGGGAAAAATTCACTTGTAGACAAATTTTTTTTGCTATAGTCACTTATTGACAATAAGAAAAATAAACAACTATGGAAATGTTTCTACAAATGTATATATGCATATGCAATCTGTGTTCAATGTAGAGTGTCATGAATGGAAAGTACGATGCACTCTTTAAATAAGGTTGTATTGTTGTTGTTGCCTATCATTGTGCATCATCCCTTCCCTTCGTGACACTCTGTATCCAAAATAACTTCACTTCTTCATTAGACATGCATATATACATATAAATATACATATACATATAGTAGAATGAAGACAACTATTTCCAACAATTTACAGGTTTTGCCAACTGGAAATATAAGAGGATGCATACGCTAGCTAAGAAAGCAACAATAGAATCAATCAACGGTCAGGAAATGCAACATGAAACAAATTGAAAGAATACTCACTCTCCACTATATATTTATTACCAAGACATCACAATTATCAATATACATTGGATGCATATCTAGTGATTTGCTAGCTATAAATATATAAAACATTGTAGAAAAGTTTTTAAGATTGGAAATTACAAACCTGTACATTCGTAAATGCTTTCTACAATAGTGATCCATCGACAACAACCAAAGCATGTTCATATGTAAATGTACCTATAAATTTAGCTATACATATGAAATGTTTTCAATGGAGAGTGTAACGCCTAGAAAGTACAATGTACACTTTAAAGAAGAGTGTAACATCGCACCTTCCATGGTTGTGCATTGTACCTTCATTCCTTCCAATCTCCATCCATAAAATCTTCACGTTTTCCATTGCACATGCATATATACATACACATACACATATACATATACATATACATATACAAATGTGCACAGCCAAACAACAAATATAAAATATGAAATGGAAAACAAGAAAACAAGGCCTACTCTCTACCCTACCATATTGGGTCATAAAGCTCCATGGGCTCTCACCAAACCCCCGAGCAAGAATATATAGTTTTTCCATCACTTTTATGAATGGTAGAAGCAATCCTTGTGATCACACATACCAGGCATTCTATGATTGCAACAATTCCTTTTGTGCGCCTTTAAGAAATAATGAACAACAAATAACAAATATGAAATGGAAAACAACAAAAGAAGGCCTACTCTCCACCCTACCATATTGGGTCATGAAGCCCCATGGGCTGTCACCAAACCCCCGAGTAAGAACATAGATTGTCCATCACTTCTATCTATGGAGGAAGAAATCTCTCTCATCACATAAGAAAATCACAATCAACAATATACATCAGATGCATATCTAGTGATTCGCTAGCTATAAATATATAAAACATTGTAGAAAACTTTAAAAAATTAAAAATTACAAACCTGTACATTTGCAAATACTATCTGCAATAGTGATCCATCGAAAACAACCAAAGCATGTGTATATGTAAATGTATCTACAAATGTAGCTATACATATGAAATGTTTTCAATGGAGAGTGCAATGAATGGAAAGTACAATGTACACTTTAAATAAGAGTGTAAATTCATAGCTTCCATGGTTGTGCATCGTACCTTCATTTGTTCCAATCTCCATCTGTAAAAGCTTCACGTTTTCCATTGCACATGCATATATACATACACATATACATATACATATACATATACATATACAAATATGCGCATCCAAACATCAAATAGTAAATATGAAATGGAAAACAAGAAAACAAGGCCTACTCTCCACCCTATCATATTGGGTCATGAAGTCCCATGGGCTCTCACCAAACCCCTGAGCAAGAATATAGATTGTCCATCACTTTTATCAATGGTGGAAGCAATCCTTCTAATCACACATACCAAACATTTTATGATTGCACAAGAATTCCTTTTGTGAGCCTTTAAGAAATAATGAACAATAAGTAGCAAATATGAAATGGAAAGCAACAAAAGAAGGCCTGCTCTCCACCCTACCATATTGCGTCATGAAGCCCCATGGGCTCTCACCAAACCCCCGAGCAAGAACATAGATTGTCCATCACTTCCGTCTATGGTAGAAGCAATCTCTCTCATCACACAAGAAACAACTCCTTTTCTGAGCCTCGAACAAATAAGAACCTAAAAGTCAAGCTTAACAAATATGCCAACAAATACATTCCAACATCATTGATTGGATGCTCATAGAGGGACTTGTTGTTTGGGAATATACATACTAAATAAGTACATGTACAAATGTACATGTATGGCATTACATGTAGACAATATAGATATACATATGAATGAGAAATTATAGATATAGACACACAATGATACATTTGTAGCAAAGGGAAAAGAGACTTCAACCTTCAAAGAAGCTCACAATCTTGGTTGATAGCTGCCAAATGAGCTAAAGTCAGAGAAGAACACCCAACAATGCTTGATTGAAATTTGCAAACACTTTCGTTATCTTTGGTCACATTTTTCAGTTGCAAATATTGTGACAACCATTACCACTACACGGAGACCACACAACAGTAAATGTTGATGCCAAGAGGGTGATTTTTTGTGAAGGTGCAAGTCCAACCACCTGCTATGAAGTTTTTTCTAAAGTTGGCAACAACTTATTTTCTATTTTTTGCATGGTACTAATGACTCCAAAAACAATACAAAAGTGTTGGCAATAGCACTAATAATCAGATTGATGCACAATGTATGTGCCATATGTACAAATATCTATCTATGCAAAGGAGCACAAAGATGTGCATATGACAAGAACTGTTTTTAATATTATTTCACTTGTAGTTCGCAGGTTGTTGCAGGCTATATTGCTTGATCTTTGTTAACACACTATTGATTGTTCCAAATTTTGATATGGTTTTGTTGAGAGAAGACTATATTTTTCTTTTGGAAGAAAAAATATTCTTTAAATTATGGTCGACGTCTTATGCCTATCATTTTGCAAGGATATGTTACTGTGATTCTTTTTCTTTGATGGTTTTGTTCGCTTGGATTTCTATTGAAACAAATATTGTTTGATTTATGAAATATTTTTTTTATCTATGCCTACAATGCAGGAAAATACTTAATGTTATACAGGCTACATCTCATTGCATTAGGTATCATTGATTACTGTTCTTTGCAATGGAAGAAAATAGTCAATCCTATATGCTTTGTGTTAGGTTCCATTGGGAATTGTTGATTAAAGTTTTTTTACTTAAGAGATATTGTTTCATTTTGGAGAAGGTGTTGTTGGAAAGGTTGTATTCTTTCAATTTTGCAGCAGGTTGTGTTGAGAAAGGAGTGTTTTTTTGTATGGGTTTGTTACTATCAATTTTCAATGGGTTTCTCTTTAATGAATGTGTTTCGTGGGTATGTTTGCAACAGAATAAAATTGTTGAGGTTATACAGTTTTTGTTGATTGTTATTGTATAGGTCAGGCTATATTGTGGCTTTTTCCATTTGGGTCACTGGGGGAAACCAGTATTGTTTGATTTATGGCTCTCATTTTTTGGTTATGGTTGCAATATAATAACATTATCAATGCTATTGATTCTATAAACATTCATGTATATGCATATATACATACAAAAATCTTCATATATACAGACAGATATATATATGCACATATATACATATATACACATACATATATATACACATGCATATATATACGCACACACATATATATATACATATATGTACATATATATATATACATAAATACATACATATATATATGCATACATATACATACATACATATATATACACAAAAATATATACACATACACATGTATATATATATAGACACACACACACACACACACACACATATATATATTGTTTGAATTTCCCTCGAGACATTGTATGCAAAAGGCTATATTATTTGTTAAAAATAATATTATCTCATTTATGATTGGAATTTTCTTGCTATTCTAATTTTGAGAACATGTTGTTGAGAAAGACTATATTGTATGTGAAAATGACTATTATTTGGTTTAAGGTTCGCATTTTGTGTGTATGGTTTTGCATGGGTTCCTAGCTGCCATTTTTTTGTGCTCTCCATCTAGGTTTCTCTCCAAACTAAAATTATACTACTTTTTGAACAAAAGCTTGTCACAAATAGTAACAATATAGCCTTCTTAATAGCACAATCTAGAAAATTAGTAGTCACAAGCCCATGAAAAAATAAACTCATCTGTGAACAAAATATTATTTAGAATTGATTCTCAACAAAATCCCATCATAAATAGACACAATATAACCCTCTCCAGAGCATCCTACTGAAAATTAGTAGTGAGAAACGCATCAAAAAATATGCTCATTTCTAAACAAAACCTTTTTGCACATTGAAACAATACAACCCTTTCAACAACAGTTTATAAAAAAGAATACAATATAGCAAGCACATTCATAGAAATTTCACAACTGATGAATGCACTTGCACCTTCACACAAGCTTTCCCTCCTCACTCACAGCCACCTTGAAGAACAACATAAACCCAAACAATGACACCCAACAATGTGTTTTTGAAAATTGCACAGACATTCGCTTTGTTATCTGAGGACTTTTAAGATAGACATGATACTTGCACCATAACCACTACAAGAAAACCATACAAAAATTAATGTTGATTCCTTTTCACTGGCCTCCTCTATAATCATGCCAAACACTTTGTTTTTCTTTCAAAAGGCAATTTGTGAGATTCTCAAAGGCGCTAGAGGCCTAAAAATTGGGAAGGATGACGAAAATTCCAACCAAAGTTCACCAGAATAGGAGGACAACCTGCCACCTTTTTGCCACTGCCACAGGGGTAGAAAAGTAGAAAGACACATAATAATTATGACTAGAATTCATACAAATATCCAATAATATTTCAAAATATTATCTCTTTTATGATTTCCATATGACATGGTAGATGAACCACACCATCTACACTTGTTAATATATCTACTTGTGGAAATAGTTGTATCTATGTGTACATTTACGTATGCATATAGATAAATATACATGCATGGAATTGAAATCTCCCTGGGCATAGAAGTTTATGCTATAGATATGTGTAGATATATGTATGTGTATTGGATATCTATGCGTATATCCATTCAACATAAAATATCTTGACAGAGTTCTGTGTAGATATATATGTCTATCATGTATTTGTGTCTATTAGTATCTACCAAGTGTTGTTTCTACTTTGTGATCTCTATTGATAGTGTCATGCTGGATATAGATGTCATATGGTACTTGGCTATAATGTTTGTTATGTATGCCATGCAACTCAATCTAGAAACCACTACTGAACAATGCTTTATTGAGAATACCCTAAACTGCACTCAAGTAGTTTGGTTTGTTTTAAATGAAAAGTATTATTGCAACCATTCCCAATGTATGCAACACATACATGAAACCTCTGCGACATTGTTCCATTTATGGTGTGCATCCTGTGGCAGGCTAATTTGGTTAGGAGGTGGTAAATGGGTTATAACTTTGGCCAAGATATTTTTGTCAACCTCTCTTTTTTTTTCCTTCCAATGGTTGTGTAGAAGGTGGCAAAGGTAGTTATTGGCTACCTTTGGAATAGGGTAGGACATTCCCTACCACATGGGTAGAGGAGGCCAACAAAATTGAAAGTTGGTTTGCACAAAGATTAATTATTCTATGTTGTGCATGCATTGGGAATAGTTCTAATAGTACTTGCCATTTAACAACTCGGGGAACAAAACAAATTACTGGGAAAATATCCATAAGGAATTATTTGGTATCATTTTGTTTCTATACACACTAGAAGATCCATGAGCAAGCACACCACACTTCTGGCATAGTGCAAGCTCGATCAACCTTTGTGCAGCTCCTGCAAAGCTGGGTAGAGGTTATCTTGTGTTTCTTGCATTGGGTGATGGTTACAAAACAAAAGAAAAGTGTCTCTTGTGATAACACATGCCTTTCTCAATAGAACCTTATGGAAAAATGAAAAAAACATAGCATTACCAACAACACCTTGTAAATTAACAATAGCAAACCCATCCAAAAATATAGTGATATATATATGTATGTATATATGTGTGTGTGTGTGTGTATGTACATATATATACATATATACATATTTACATACAAAATCCATATAGACACATACATATATATATACATATACATATCTGGGAAATTTTACTTGGAGGCATTATTTGCGGTCATTTTGTTCCTATATCTAATGTAGGATCAGGCGATCGAGGTGGATTTTGTGAGGAGATACCACGGTTAGTTAAAGCTCTGTACCTTCTCACGAAGGTGGGTGGACGGTATTTTATGTTTTGAATGGGTGGGTTAGTTTATGATACAAAGAAAAGTATCCCTTTGCGATAATGACATTTTTGATGCGAGGAAGATGCGGCCCGGGAAGAGAGGTGTGTTTGAAGCAAGTGGGAAGAGCTCCATGTCGAAGAAACCCTTGGTGATTTTGTTTGATTTTTGGTTTGCATACTGTCCCAAGCTATATTGCTTGATTTTCCATAAGGTATTGTTGATTGTTTAAAAAAACTTGTCTCATCTATCATTTCAGTTTTGTGTCTATCATTTTGCATTGATTTGATACTGTGATTTTTTATGGGTTTCATATATATGTGTGTGTGTGTGTGTGTGTGTGTGTGTGTATATATATATATATATATATATATATATATGTATGTATGTATGTATGTGTGTGTGCAACTCTCACCGCTACATGGATACCATAAATGACTGAGGAGGGTATGCTTCTGTGGAGGTCCAGGTGCATCAACCGGCTATAGAATTTCTTTAAAGTTGTTTGGAGGCAATCCTATGCTTTTTGCATGCATTCATGGTTGCAAAAGGTCTAAGTTGTGAAAATCATTGTATATATATGTATATGTGTGTATGTATATCTATGTACACCCTTACCAACATTCTTTAATTTGTTGTTCACAATCTGTACCAAGCTATATTGCTCGATTTGTGAGAAGTTACTGTTGATCAAGTTTGAAATATTGATAAGTAGTTGCTCACAATATATAGTTTCTAAGTTCAAAATATTACCTCATTTATGGTTTCTGATTTGTGTCTATGGTTTTCCATGTATTTGAGGCTTTCAATTTTTGTGTGTTTTTTCTTATATTCTCTATGTTCTGGCTATGTTTATAGCATTGGAGAAAGAATGCATACTATAGAGAGCCAGCGAGAAGGGGTGTGTTTGAACCAAGCGGCAAGAGATGCATACTAGTAATACCATTTTCCACATTGTTTCATTTGTGATCTGTGGTTTTTGGAACCCTATATTGTTTAATCTGTAATAAGGCACTATTAATTGCTTCAAATTTTGATAAGCTACAAAAACAAGTATATTTTTTGGATGGGCTTGTCATTGCTAGCTTTTGGCAACGTTCTATTGAGAAGGCTATATTGTATGAATTTTTTTTATAGGGTTTTGTTGAGGCATGAGTAAATTTCAACTACAGTTTGTTTTCATGACTCTTTGTGGGTTTCTATTTATGGCTTCTAGTTTGTGGCTATGTTTCGAATCTAATATAATTTTTCATGTTATACAATTTTTCTTGGTTGCTCTTTTGTATTTGGGGGTATATTGTCTCATACATAAAAAATGTGTTGAGAAGTCTTCCAATTCTCCTTAAGGTGCTATATTTGTTAGTTTTTGTTTTCTAGTTATTGCTACAATGGAATAAAATAGTTAATCCTATAGACTTTGTGTTAGATTGCATTGGGCATTCTTGATTATTGTTCTCTTGCTTTAGCTATATGGTTTAATTTTTGAGAAGCTGTTGTTGAAAATGATCTATTGTCTCAATCTTCAATGACGTTCCATTGAGAGAACAGTATATTTTTGAATGCGTTTGTTACCATCAATTTTCTGTAGATTTCACGGTTTGTGTTTTTGTGGCTATGGATTTCCACCAATTTGTAATAGTGTATTTATTTTGTTTTGTAGGTTTCCATGAGGGGGCTAGTGTTCATTCCAACAATGCCTGATTTATCACTTCCATTGTGCGGGCATGGTTGCAATAGACTAAAATAGTCAATGGTATACAATTTATGTGTGATCGAATCAACAACTGGGAATAGGTTTCCTAGTATTATTTTTCATTTGATGCTACCATTAATTACAATGGTGGACAATATATTTTCCCTATGTGTAGATACACATATTTTTCATTGTGGTTGCAGACAATATTCATACACATTGATACCTATGTTTATTGGTATTGCTATATTTTCAAAATGGCTAGTTGTATTACAAGTCCCATATGTAACATTTATACCACTCTTCTTGTAACTCTAACAGCTCACATGCAAGATGGGTGGATATCCCCTATTTGTGTGAACTTTTTGTCAAAAAATTTGTCATCCTTTCAATCTTTTGAACCTTCTCATGTAGGGGGGTCTAGTTAGAATATAGTTGGTTGATATATTTTCATTTCTAAATGAAAATCATTTGGTACACCAATAGACAAGGCCAACAAAATTAAACACTAGTTGAGATCAAGACTAATTTGCATATGGTACCTGTTCAGTCGCTATGGTTCGAGACCAATAAAATAGTCAATGTCCTCGTTGGAGGATATTTGTTACCTATTTAGACCCCAATAAGGGTTTGTTACAATGGAAGGTTGTATATCAACCACCCTTGATATCATACAAAAATAGCCAGCAATAGTCCATTCTGAAGGACATGAATTATTTTTATCACTTTGCAACCAGCCCCACGGGATAGGAACCATAGATCAAATAGGAATCATCATTAACTTATGAAAAGAACAAACATATAAAGTAGGAAATATGAATATTGTTTGCATTTAATTCCACATACATACATCTCTACACATATAGATGAATAATGTATGTCTCTAATTTCACAAACATACATATCTTCAATACATACATATGGTGTCTACATCTAATTTGACATACACACATATTCACAGTGGAGGAAATAGGAATAAAACACTACAAAAGAGAAACTTACTTTTTTCCATGCATATATCTCTAAGGAACAGACCTATACATATACACCCAACACATGGAATAGATGTATTTGGAGTTGCAAAACAAATTCAACATCACTGTATACATCTCGAAAGTTAGTTGAATCGACATATATGAACATTCAAAGCATTGACTTATACACATATTCAGATTGGAGGAAATGGGAATAAAACACTACAAAGAGAAATTACATTTTCCATGCATATATCTCGACAGGACCTATACATATACACCCAACACATGGGATAGATGTGCTCTGGGTTACCAAAACAAATTCAGCATATGTATACATCTCGAAGAAGTTGAACAGATTGACGTTTATGGACATTCAAAGACACATTGAAATACACACATATTCAGGTGGAGGGAAATAGGAATAAAACACTACAAAAGAGAAACTTACTTTTTTTTCCATTGCATATATTATCTCTAGGGAACAAACCTATAAATATACCACACCTTACATGGGACAGATGTATACAGGTTGCATAACAAATTCAGCATCAACATACATCTCGAGAAGTTAGTTAGATAGGCATTTTATGGACATTTCAAAATCCAACATTCTAAAGTCAACAAAGCAATTGAACAGTCTATGTGATTTACAAAAAGGCATTGTTGACTGCAAATCTATATCCCTAGATTATAACCAAAGATATAGGATGATAGCCAACAACACCTTGCAGAGTGTAGTAAGGCCAACAACCTCTTGGCTAGCCAACAACCCTTCCATATGACAACTCTTTCAGCGGTAGGGGGAAAGGTGGCAAAGGTGGCTGCCACACACTGGGAAACTATAGAATAGCTTTCAACAATGCCTTGTATAAAACAACATAAATTTTATAGTGGTGCAACCATGAACACAAAGCCAAAGACTTCAATGACACAATCATTATTTCAACAAAGACATATAAAGTAATATTGAGATCCGTCACTGGAATCAATAGATGCAACAACTATCAACAAGTCTATAATTACCACTAGACAGTGCATAGGAAATATTCCAACAAAAAGAAAGCTATATGGAACTCCACTAAAAAGGAAGACACATAAATAGATTAACATAGGCTACTCCCAAATAGGTAGCAAA
>VDFB02271358.1:733946627-733959326 GCA_007258455.2 Sequoia sempervirens | reverse complement strand
AGCTTGTATTAAGTAAGCAATTGCCTAGACATTGCTTTCACCATTGATGCCGATGGTGGGAAATTTATTTTTCCTTTCTTGGGGGTTTGGTGAGAATGCATGATGCTCCATGACCCAATATTGTAGGGTGGACATTGGTTGCTACTTTCTTATGTTGATAGTGCATTCTGTGATATACACTAGGTATGTCTAAGTTTTGTTTACTTCATTCCTCACATTACAAGTACATAGAACATTGTATGTTACAAAATAATCAACTTTGATATCTCTTGGTTTACATGTTGTGTATGAATTAAAGATGACAGCTGCACTGATATTCACACTTTGTTCTTATTCTTCTAGATCATACTCAAGCCATAATGTGGATTCAAATGATTTTATTTATACTCATTAGTGGCCAAAACATTTCTTGTACCATTGATGAAAGTAGTAGGGTGCACATCAGCCCTTGTTTTCTCCTCTACCTGTTGGAATGCAACACATGCACAAGTATGCTTCAATTTTACTTATTTCATGCCTTGCATTACATGTGTATTAATATTTTGTACTATACATTATAGAGCTCTTTAAATCTGTTGATATACATATTCTTTGTCAAATACATATGTTGTAATACTCCCATGTTGATTTGCTCATTAGATACTTTTGATACTTTTATGGACACTCTGTGATGTTCTGTATGGTGGATTTCTATTTGATCATGTGTGGTTTCTTGGCTAATTTGTTTACTGCTCTTACATTATGTGTGTAGCAATTGATGATATAATATGCATAGATGATTTGATTTATTCTGTAATGATAAGTTCTTAAATTTATATGTGTTAATGGTATTATGTTTTCACTGACATGTTAGTATTTTAGGGTGGAAGGACGGAGTAGTACCACTCGCTTGCGAGTGCCCTACTACCCCACTATTTCCTTACACCATGTGTTTTGCAATGGAGATTATATGTTACTTGACGTTTAATTGTTTGCAGGGATTGCAGGATTAAAAGCCTCGACTCCACCTGCTTCGGCAGGACAGGGCGAGCACAAATTAAGCCCAACGGGTATGATGTGGTTAAAAGGAGTTGTAAGGAAGGGTTTCCCGACCCAAGTCCGTCATTTGTAGGGGTTTATTGAGTCATGTGTTGATCCGATTCTGTCTTAATATTTCAATCGTGTTAAGTTAGAGGATTTAATTAATTGATTATGTTGGTTAATTTAATTAATTAAGAATTAAAAGATTAAATCTAAGTTAATTATATTTTAAGTTAAAAGTTAATTGTTGCAAAAGTTTGTTTTAATTCAATCTAGAAATTAAGAGGAATTATTGGTTTAAAAGTTAATAAGTAAATAATTCAAGTTACTTTAATGGGAAGTTGAGCAGAGTAAATTTAAAATAAATAAGTAACCTATTACAAAAATGATTAAAAAAAGTAGGTAAGCTTGCGGGAGTAATTGGAAGAAGGAAATTAGTTACGTGTAAAAACCTTCCGCGAAAACGGAAAGAAAAGAGGTGGACGGTTGTAAAAGGAGAAAAGGTTAAAAGAGGAGAAAGGTTTTTGGAAGAGGGCTGGAAGTTTGATTTGGGGAAAAGAAGCCGGAAGAAAGAGGGCCAGCGTGTGAAGAAGGGAAAAGCGTTGTGGGGAGTTCATCTTCGGCCGTAGGACGTCAGGTTCTCTTGAAATTCCTTATCTATATTGTCATGCTTTTGTTTTATTGACTGTGTTGTTTGCACCTCTGTCTGTGATAAATGTCATGTGGGAAAACTCCCGTAAAGATTTTGCAAACTTAATATTTATAATCAAAGAAAATATGAGTTAAGTTTCATTAATGCAATTTAAATGTAAAAATATATATATATATATATCGTGACAAAGAAATTGTAAAATATTTTTGAAGTTTTTACCTAGGTTGGAAATTTCTTCTGTAAAAAAATATATATATATATACATTCAGGATTTGGGGAAAACCGTGAACCAGGGGTAAAATGGGTACCTTTGCCTATGTATTTCTGTCTCTGTGATTCGCTATTATGTAAAGATTTCCAGTAGATATAATTATTCTTTTAATTGTTGGAGGTATTTTAAATTGTAAAGTTGGGTAGATTTCTTTTTAAACATAGGGAAAAAGGGAGGGGGCTACTTTTACCCTGCGTATGAATACGGGGTGGTAAATGCAATGAGGATTCAGGTTGTTTTATTTACAAAGTTATTGTTTGGAAACTGGAACGGTTGATTTCTTTATATCCCTGAGTGGCTGTTATTTCGCACCCTAGACATTTATCACACATCAAATTTCTGCGTGTGTGAGAGGGGCGGGGTCGGCAGTGACCATACATTTCTGTTCTCCCCATTTCAACAAATTCTAGCGTAGATTTGTTTTTCCCCTTCCATCGCTTGTGTAGTGCGCCATGAGTTACGGCATTGAGTCTCTCTTTGCATGTCTGGTTTCTCCTTTACGCATTTATTGTGTCAATTTCTATGATTAACCTTGCCTTTCCTGTTTCATTTCGGGAGCAATGTACGTTGATATTAGTTGTCAGATATTTTTCTGCGCTATCCACATTATCTCTCGTATATTTTTACATGTTAGTTCAATCGGTATTAGGTAAATTGAATGGATCCACCGCTAGGTGATAGCTTATGCACTGTGACCATGCCAGAAATTAAATAAAACAATTCGAATGTTTCTTTTATTTTCTTAATCTTCTTTTGCCGCCCATTCTGTGCCGGGTGTTCGGTGTGTTTAGATTCAGGGCGCTAGTTGAGCTGAATGTTAAATGCATGGTAACAGATATAATTATCAATCCTTTCGATGGCTTGTTCTGTAGGGTGTCTGATGCGTCCTATTTTCTTAAGCTGCATGTTGTTTCTGATCTTGTGTGTCTCTTGTCGTAGTAGGCTATAATATGTTTCTTTCATCACTGTTTTTTTGGAGTCGCATGTTTATTGGAAGTAAATTTGATAGTCTTACGGTATTTGCATTACCTATATTTCATTGGTCGTAGTATATAGATTTATGAGTTTTGAGATTTGTAAATTGATGTTGTGGGTGCGAAGTTTTGGATGAATTCTAATTATTTAATGATTGGTATGGCATTGATTACTTCCTCATTGTTTAACAATTGTTGTGCGTGGTGCTTTACTGTTGTTTAACAATTCACGTGCGTGGTAGTTTATTAGTATATGTCCTTAATAAAGAGTCGAGAATATTACAAACTTGATAAGTTGGGTTGTGATTGATTAATTTAGGATGCAATTTCTCTTATATATTGATCACACATGATGTTTATAAGTATTGAGTTAAATTGTATTATTATTATATAGCTATATGTATGATTTAGATGTATTATTAATTTGTGTATTAACTATAGGTTGGATTTAAATTTTATGAGTATCATAAAATGACCAGTTTGGCAGCCGTTGATCATAAACCATTAATTTGAAATACAATTATAATTACATTTATCCGCATAGATATAAATATATGTAAATTGTAATTTACTTGTAGGGCATTTTTAATTTGATAATAAAAGATAGGTTACGATAGTGTCACTCATTGAATACTATTTCTTAAGTATATATATGTGTGGATTTTATATATATGTGAGTTGTACTCTATTTTAAGTTAGTTTTAATTTGATAATTTAGGAAGATAGTGTAACTGTCTTATGTCATAAATAGAGTATTTCTTTAAGAAAATAAATGTAACGTTGAGATATAACATTAAATTAGATGTGTAAATTGTTGGAATTTTTGCGTATCAAAACATGTTGTATTGAGTTATTGTTTCTAAATTCTTTTGAGAAATATCATTTCGATGATGGGGATTTTCTTTTATTAGGGAAACCTTAGAAGTGTATTATCCTGTTTAAGAACCCAAGTGATTCCAGAGGTGGGGAAATTGTGATTCTTTTGATTTGTTTGAAGTTCAAAAACTGTGAAGCTTATGGTTCGGTTTTATTATTGGATTGTGCCAAATGTGGAAATGCTTTCTTGAGTTAGTGAGATGAGTATGCCTCACTTTTGATTGTCTTTTAATATAGTTCTTTAATGTGGTGCAATCTTTGTCATTTTTGTGTTGAGATTGAATGATTAGAGGGAGTGGCTCTGAGTGGGTGGTCAGCGCACAAAGGGGCGCCAGGATAGCCCTCGTCAGAGTGAATTTAATAAGTGATAATTTAAAATAATTAACTAGGATTGGGTAGTAACACACTAAAAAGATAATTATTGCCTCATCCGCCTTTGAGTGCTATCACAGACTAAAGGGGATTGAGAAGGCCGTGGTGGGCATGTTTGTTGCCTTGTCTTTGCGAAGGGTAACGGATCCGCATGAGCAACCCTATGGAGCGGCGCCTTGAGATAGGTAGCCTGGATAACCATAGATGGAGGCGGCTCCTAGCGCTCGAGTACCTGGATAATCCGTCAGTAGATGGAGGCGACGCCTTGCGATAGGGATGCCTGGAGAATCCATGTTAAGCCATGCGATGACACTCCCCTCTAACATTCATATTTATGTTGTCTTTTGGAAATCCTCTGGAATCGGTCATTTGCTCTATATTGTTGTTTGAATTTGACTGCTTTTATGTGTTGTGTAATTTTGTCTTGTTGATCATGAGTTTATGTTTGTTGGTCTTGGTCGGGAACCTCTTCCTTTGCAACTCCTAGCACGGGGGTGGTCGGGTGGTTCGTGTTTTCGCACCCCGTTGGGATCCTCTCTTTTATGCAGGTTCATTTTGCGGTGTTGAGTTTCAGTTTCAGTGGATTATTGTTCGTGGGTTCCAGATCTATGCATTTATGTGATTTTCTTTATTGATGTATTATTCCCACCTAGTTGGGACAGTTTTGTATATTATGCACATGGTGCTATTGTTATGTAATCTTATGATGATGTAATGTACTCTAATTGTAACCTCGGTTTTGAGGAGAACTCATAATGATGTTGTAACTTTGGTTATCCTTTTATCATGTTTCTTATTTTATTGTTACTGATGTAATTACTGTTATGGATGGATGAAATTTATGGATCATGTAATAGTAGGTTAATTATCCAAATTAAGTAACGACCTCGTGTTCCTCAAAGGATTAAGTTATGCAAATTTATTTATGACTATGTTATGTTAATTATTACTCTCAAAAAGAAATAAAAAAATAAAAAAAAATTGTTGCATTTTACTTAATTCCTTTGCTGGGGTTCTTGTATTCTGAGTCGAATTTGTTGTTGGTTCTGATTATTCTATCTCTCCTGGTCTTTGCTGACCAGGTGTTGTTAGTGTTTTGTTGTGTTGTTGTAGGATCACTGCTGGTTTTGTTCATTTTTTTTGTTTGGTGTGTCTTATCTCTATTTAAGGTTCTTGGTCCTTGAAAAACCTTGTTTCCTATAAGGTCCATGCGGCTCATTGTGTAAAGGGTATGATGCCCTGTAAATGTTGCTTATCTTATCAAAAATAATGGTAGAATGATTCAAACTTTCAATGGCTACAATTATACATGATATGGATTTGGACATAAACATAATCAATGTAGATCTAGAAAGAATGGAAGGAATATTGTTTAGAAGAATGCCACATGTTACAACTGCAATAGACCTAGACACATTGCTAAGTTTTGTAGAAGTAGAAATAAAAGGAAAGATAATTTGGTAAAAAGGAATGAAATTGTAAAAAAGATTGATCTGGTTGAAACAAAGAAGGAAATAGAAAATATTTGGAGAGAGAAGTGCAAAATCTCCCAAATAACTACATTGTACACAAAATAATTGTAGTTTTCTAGGTCAAACTTTGTTACTCGTATCTCTCAATCCACTTGTCAAAAAATGATGAAAAATTGGAATCAAATACATTAGATAACATCCACCACAACTATGTTAGAAGCACAAAGTGAAACTTTTATTTGTGGAGTGGTGTGGACCCAAAAAATGGCACACTATTACACTAAATTAGCAATATTGACACTCAGTCAATTTTCTATTACAACCATCTTTACCGGACCAAACCACTATGTAAAAATATCTTCCTCAACAACTTGAAAACCTTTTAGAATTGGTCAAAATGGTTTGCAACCAAAATCTTCACTAAGTTACAATGTTGACATCAATGACAACACTGCAACACTTTGTTAAATACCTTTGCTTGTCCATCATGCTCATGTTGCCGATTTCCAACAATCTCTCCAAACTTCCAACATAAGAGTCAAACCTAAATTAGATTGATGAGTTTAGGTCAACTATAGATAAGATGATGAACGGATATGAGGTTCAAGACTATCAAAGTGGTAACTAAGGTCTATTGAATATTGGTTGATTAATATGCTAGATATGTGGGTTGGATAAATCACTAAATGTAATGTTGATCTATGGACATGATTAAACTAAGGAAATAGAAAGTGTAATAATAAATATAAAAGGTCTGAAAATGCTCAGGTCTATATGGAAGGTTGCTAAATGAATGAAGTCTGATATTTGCAAAATGAATTCTAAAAGGGAAACCCTAGTTTTAGTCAGACTAGCAAATGCTTCAAGGAAAGTTATAGTTGTGCCATGGAATTTAATTGTTGCAATGCAACAATTGTGGCACATAATGGTAAATGCATCATAGGATAACTACAAATGTGTCACTCTAGTTTTTTCTATGTTTGGATAAAAAAATGTGTCACTCTAGTTATATGTTAAGTTTTCCTAGGTAGTTGCAAATTACAAGTGTCATGCCCCAACTTTTACACCACTAAAAAATACAGAAGTACCATTTTTTTTTTTTTTAAATGCTTAAAAACCCCAATAATTTCCAACCACATTAACATGGTAACATACAAATGACAAGGTTAGTATTAAGCATCCTTAATGATAATGAATTTGATAACATTTATATTGATGTTTATATTCCCTAACACCATTTATGTTAACACTAAATTTTGTTGACATGAAAAGATTATAATAATATTATCTTTGATACTCAACATTAATAATATACCCCTTAATACCACGTTAATTGAAATACCCAAATTTAATGTTAGTTTCCCTTAATATTTATATGTAATGACATCCTTCCTTTTATTACTAGAGATGATGTCACCAATTTTGATTTAACATCATTATTCATGGGTCACCATTATATTTACGATTATTGATTTAATAATTTTACCTACTATAATTTCTTACCACTAACCCAAATATAATTATAATTATTACCCCTAGAAGTCAAAATTTCTTATCTCCTACTTCATTAACTCTATCAAAGCAATGACAAGATGATTCAAATATTAATATCAAGATCATTAACACTGTCTAAGTTCTTAACGAAAGACATTATTGTGATTGAAAATCACAACAATAATATTGATAGTAGATAAAGTATGCATTAATCTTATTCAAAATTCTATTAATTAATGACAATAGCACTAATGTTTGAACATTTGATCTCTATACAAAGACCAAAAGTCTTTAACCCAAGAAAAAAAAATTCCAACTAATTGTTATTGACTTGCACCTATCCCTACACACAATATGACAACCACTAAGTTTCCAAAACTAGTGTATGAACAATATGGACTTAACACGTCTAGGAAGCTTGGGTAGGTTTCAAGTTCTCTTTAGGAATTAACTCAGCAACAATCCCACTATATTTAATTTCCAAAGAATTGGTGAATCTCAACCTATAAATAATATATTGATTCCTTAACACAAATCAAAAGTGAAAGACAATATTATTTTTTGTTCAGTAGCTAGTTTCAATTTCAACAATTGTCTGTTCCTGCAGCCACTAACATTTTGTTTTGTGACTGTTCCTACAACCAAGGCAGATAGAGTAGTTTCCTATCTCTTTGCTGAGATTTCCATTTATATCCTTCATTTCTAGTCTATTTGTTAAGGCTTAGTGCAGATGTTGATTTATGCTCGGTGTTTAAGTTAATTTCCTTCCAGTGTTTTATTTCCAACATTGTTTCTTTCCTAGTTTATGGATGACTATAGTAGAATCCTAGTGCACATACAGTGCTGACCCATTTCAAGTTTACGTCCCTGGGTTGACAAATGGAATGCACCTTCATGATGAGTGAGATAGCTACTTAGTGCAAATGTCCAATCTCTAAGTAATAGCTCTAAAGGCTTAGTTATTAAACCATTAAAGGATGCCAACAACTATTATTGGTGATTCCCCTCTGGAATTAAAGAAAAGAAAATTTGAAACTAAAGACATCATTGTCTTTTTGGAAGAAAAGGAAAAAGAATCTCTGCCTGGATCTGAATCTGCTAATCCAGATGACATCTAGAATATGTTGGTTAAGGGAAAAAGAAGAATATTGGTGAGATATGGAATGCAGCCTCTCCTATTGATAGACTAAAAATTGATGATGCTCTAGTAGAATATCTACTTCGAAAAGGTATTGATGTATCAATTGTCTCTAACTCCCTATTAGAAAATTTAGTTGAGATTGTTGAAGAAAGAATGTTGCTTGAAGGTCCAAAAGGACACAAGTTTGAGGCCTTGGTTGAAAAGAAATGTACTAAAGCAAAGCTAAGATTTTCTGAACTTATCGTGGAAACAAAGAAATGCATTAAAGAAATATAAGATATTTACAACTATTGTCTCTAGTGGCCTACTGTGGTAGATAATTTCAGAAGTAGAATTGAAGCAATTGAATCTGAAGTGAACAACATTGGAAAGAACTTTGATATCTTTGAAGACAAAGAAGGGAAACAAAGGCTGAGAGTTGGAGAATTGCAAGCTGAACTAATTGTTGTACAAAGACAAAGAGATGATGTAGTGAAGACCTTCTAGATCCTTAAGGAGATTGTTGAGGTTCGGTTAGACCATCTTTCTGAAATACTTACTGAAACAGAAGATGTTAAAAGATAGGGTTCATATTGAACATCTTCTTTTACTCTTTTGGGCTTATTGGAAAGCATCTACACAAGAATGGATTCAACTACATTTAACTAGAAGAAGCTGTGTCCAGTTCTCAAAGAAAGGTACAAGAAGGTGTTGGAGGTGAAAAGTGTCATTTTTACCTAAATCTTGAATGTTCAATTTCTGTTGTTTTGTTTGTTCTTTTGGAAAAAAAGAAAAGGAAGAGGAAAAGGTATCTGAACAAAATAAAGTTAATTGAATTATTGTTTGAAAATATTTTTGGATGGTTGGAATTTTTTGAAGAATTGGAATCTTTTTGTGAATTTTGATGTCACCATGCTTACATCCTTTTTGGCTACCATTTTCCATTGATGTCAATGGGGGAGAGATTAGAGTGATTGGGGGAGATTTTGGAGAGTTTGGAGAGATTGAAGTTTTTGAATATTTATTTTTGGCACATGTTGCCATCAATGACAAAGGGGGAGATTGTTGGAAGAACGGAGAAGAATGACTATCTCTACAATTTTGTGTTGTCATTGTTGTCACCATGTTGTGGATGTAAGTCTAAGTCAATGCCTAATCTGGTATTTTGGCCCAGTATCTGAACCGATATTCGAGCTACACTCTTTGGTATTCTAGTCCGCATTCCTCCACAGTTGACAGTTATTGCTTGCGGATTTGGGAAATTGTTTATGGTTGTTGAAGGTATGCATATTCAGAATATTATGTGCTCTAATACTTGTATGACGTAGTGGCATTATTCTGTTGGTTTATTTTTGTATTGAAGTCTATTCCTGGCTGACTCCTTAGGTTAATTGTGATATGATGAATTAATTTTGCTATGTGGATATATGTGCGACCTATCTTAGGCCTATGTTAACATGATGTAGCGTCCTGGATGTTTGAATTGCTTTTTGGAAATATTTTGTGAATACTTGGAGCCAACACTTAGTATTTTTAAATATGAAATGCATCTAATTAGGCTTACCTAATTGATGCTTGTAGATAGATCAGGTATATATATGTATATGTTGGACAGTTTTAGGAGAGAGAGACAGAGAAGTGTGTGTGTATATGTGAACGATGAAGCAGTAGTAAATGCAAAAGTGAGTGAAAATAATGAAGTGTGTTAAGTCAGTCTATTTAGCATCATTGGAACTGCATCAACACTTGTTAGGTGCATTATTTTTAATTCATTTTGGTTGTGAAACCCAATTTTTTTTGTGAATCCTTTTCTAGGTAGTGATCCTCCCTTGTAAGTAGTGAGCTTTTGTATCTAGATAGTGAGTCCTTTCAGGTTAGTGAGCCCTTGGCAGTAAGCCTTATATTTTTTAGTTTGAAACTACTTTGTATTGTGAGTTAACCCTCACCGTGGTTTTTCCCTCATTGGGTTTTCCACGTAAAAATTTGTGTTCATTGTGTTGATTAAATGCTTTTTGTTATTTGTGTTTCATGCTCATACTTAATAACAAAATAGTGTGGTTTTGGAATTGATAAGTGTTGAAGTTGTTAAGTTTGAATTTTAAGTTTTAGTTTTTAAGTTTTCTATAATTTCTTACCACTAGCCCAAATATAATTATAAGTATTACCCTTAGAAGTCAAAATTGCTCATCTCCTACTTCATTAACTCTATCAAATAAATGACAAGATGATTCATAATATTAATATCAAGATCATTAACACTGCCTAAATTCTTAACCAAAGACAATATTATTGTGATTGAAAATCACAACCATAATATTGACAGTAGATAAAGTATGCATTACTCTTATTCAACATTTCCTTAATTAATGACAATAGCACTAATGATTGAACATTTGATCTCTATACGAAAACCGAAAGTCCTTAACCCAAGAAAAACAAATTCCAACTAATTGTTACTGATTTGCACCTATCCCTACACACAATAATGACAACCACCAAGTTTCCAAAACTAGTGTATGAACAATATGGACTTAACACATCTAGGAAGCTTGGGTGGCTTTCAAGTTCTTTTTAGGAATTAACTAAGCAACAACCCCACCATATTTAATTTCCAAAGCATTGGTGAATCTCAACCTATAAATAATACATCGATCCCTTAACACAAATCAAGAGTGAAAGAGAAAATATCATATCACCAATTGATGATGTAAACTAAGCCAATTTTAATGACAACTATTAAGAGAAAAACTATGTTTGAGGATAATATCAAACAAAAATGATTTCTACAGACAGAGTAGGCCTCCAATAAACAACATTATCTAAGACAATTCTAATAACATTTATTGAAGGTCTATGTGGAAGATGGCATAAAGCAAAGACGATTTCTAAGGACAATTTAAACAATAAAAATTGGTTAAACAAAATATGGATAAGAACACTTTTAAGAAGCGACCATTGGATTCAAAATAATGTGAGGACTAGGTAAGGCTAGATGAATGATAATTCAAGATTTACACAACTGATTACTACAGTTTCCTAATTTTTCTAGATACCTAAATTATCATTTAAGGAATATCTATAAATAATATTTCCAAACATAACATATCTAGCTAGAGCCAAAATCCAACCCTATTAAGCATCAAATGTTATGGAGAAATGTCATCCATTAACATTTAAATCGTGAGCCTCTAATTGCACAAGGATATTTAAAATAAAGAATATTCTGAATAAAACCATAACTATGCATTTCTCATCGGTATCAATAACTACAGTCTAAGATAAGTTTAGACTTCACAGTGTACTATCAAATATTTAACCTACCAACTCAACACTTCTGAAGTTGATTAAGTTCATTCATAAATTGACTTAATTTCTAATTCACCCCTTAAGTGTTCATGAATATAACTATGTTCGAGAAGAAGTTAGTATCTTAACTAGAATATAATCTTTTCCTAGAGCAATAATTTTATCCTTCTAACTAGAAACTGAATCCTAACCAATTCTTCTTGAAAAAGTTTACTGCATCCATCTTTCCCTTCCATTCACAGAATGTTGACTGTTTGATAACATTTGCACACTATTTGCAGGTTGAAAGCATGCACAGGGATATACATTGTGTTCTCATTTTTAACTTAATACTAGCACTTTCAGCCAGGGAAGCTGCAAGGAATAGGCCGATAGTTTTATATAATTTCCTGAACATTATTGACCCTGTGTCTCACACATCTTCTTGCCTTGTGAAAAATTCTGCAGTTTTGCTATCTATGTGCTTCACAATATTGCTGGGTGTATGATATACTAATTGCTTTAAAGTAATTTTCTTGACTGAGGGCAAATATAGAAATGTGAATAGCAGTTGAAACAGGGGAGGTAGTCTTTCCTGCAGAGTATCTATTTGTACACAATAAATTTCTGCTTCAATATTTACATTGCAAATTTTGGTGCTTGATGATTGTATTTTTTGGAAATATCAGCTGTATGCTTCAACGATATTTTCTTTTTCTTTGATGTTGAATAATTTAGGATTAGATTTATTGTTCTCTTTTCAATGTCATTTTGAAAAGAAATTAAATCTTTTTTGTAGTTTATTAGTTGAACTTCACAACATTGAGACATGGCTTTATAAGTACTTTTTCTTTTTCTTTGATGTTGAATAATTTAGGATTAGATTTAGTGTTCTCTTTTCAATGTCATTTTGAACAAATTGTAAATCTTTTTTGTAGTTTATTAGTTGAACTTCACAACATTGAGACATGGCTTTATAAGTTTACCACCAGCATTGTTCCAATGCCAGCATCTCCATGTAAGGAAATAGGTTGACAACAAATGTTGAGCTGAAACCACAAACACCATCACAGTGTATACCGAGCCTTGGAGGAATTTATTCTTTTTCAAGGGATTCAACCATTCCGCATGTTTGACATGTCAAAATATTCGATCAATAATTG
>VDFB02271358.1:733935686-733946527 GCA_007258455.2 Sequoia sempervirens | reverse complement strand
GATAGAATTTTGTATATCACAATATCCTATAACACTCCTGAAAAATCATTCAATTCAGCAACATGCATATGTTAGACTAATACTTCATCGATATTTGTGCAATACACACATGTAATAACAAAAAAAATTGGTACCCACTCACATACCCATTCTAACTGCAATAGTAACCATTTCACCATTACAAGAACCCTAACTACATCACAACTATCACATTAGTTGATTTATCAAGAAAATAATTAAATCAACTTCCATTTTGGAACTACCCATCAAATCTTGACCTTTGAAAATAATTGTTCAAGCACACTTTGAATGACAACCCTTGATCTTTCACATGCCACCATGATATGATGGTACTCATTAAAATACATTAAATTTAAATCGTATCTATTAGATCAACCTTCCTTTGAATCAACATTTTTTATCTTCATTGTAAAAGCTTCTTCTATTTCATCGACTTTATGTTTCCTTTCCTTTGGGGGTCAGGAGTCGCTAATACCTCTTACCTTTTACATGAAGTGCTACAAAGGACTTAAGAAGTAATTCTGAACACGAATTTCTGAGACACTTTACCTCTATTGGTTTTCAACCATCGACCTTGCCCTTTACCATCTATCACTTTAGCTTAAGCCACAAACTATTCTTTCAATCATCAAAACTCTGAATAATCCTTTAAGTTGTCAGATATTGGGGGCCACTCATACCACTTACCACTTACCTGCCTTTGACAAGGTGTAAGTCAACCTTCCAATCTATGATGCCCAAACTTCCTTTAGCATACTTAACCCTTTTGGGTATCGGCCTTTGGGCTTCCACCATTCATCATACTTAATTTTCTATTAAGGAAAAAGCCTTAACTCCAACATGCAAACTCCAAAACCTTTTCGGGTGTTGAGGTTTCAGTTTACTGCATGCATCATACTTTAACTTTTTGTTAAGGCATAAACCTTAATGTCAATCACCAATGTCCGACAATTGTAATGTGTAAGTGTTAGCTCTATTTCCTAATGCATTTTCATTTAATTAACACATTATTTCTTCAGAACTCTTTAAGATATTCGGCATAAATTATGACTAAATTCTGAAACCTTATAGTATAAGGTAAGAATAAAGCCTAAAGTTTGAAGCTTAACCAAACTTGGCTCAAAAAAGACTAACTCCTTCCTTCCTTCTCTGGAAAGCAATATGAGGTAAGCCTGAGGCTTAAAGCCTAAACTTCTAAAACTCTTGAGGACTTATACTATAGCTAAAAATAACCGTTCAAAGCACATCCAAGGACATCAATGATCAACATGATTACTTGTTTACATCAATGACAATAATTCCAACAATCTCCCCCTTTGTCATTGATGGAAACACCTCTAAAAATGGAAACACTTTGAAAACCTATGAAACCTTAAATATGAATGACAAAACTATTCATGTCAAACATCACAACATGCTCCCATGTCTACAATAACAATCCATCATTTTCTTTATTCTCACCTAACATAAATCAACATATATTTTCCATATTCAAATAATACTCTCCCCCTTTGACATCAATTACAAAGGGAAAGACCAGGGATAAAGAATTACTCTATGATGCTCCCCCTAGATGAATACCTTCTGTAGTCAAGTGGAAAGAGGAGAAGGAACAACTCCTAATTTCTCCCTAAGCTATTCAAATGACTCCTTTGGAAGGGTTTTGTGAAAATATCTGCTAATTGATCCTTTGTAGAAACATATTCTAGTTTGACTTCATGTGAGACAACTTTCTCCCTAAAAAAATGATATTTAATAGATATGTGCTTGGTTATGGAATGCATAACAATATTCTTAGAGATATTTATTGCACTAGTATTATTGCAAAAAATTATGAGTGGCCTATCAAAATTCGCCTTAATAATTTGCAGTGTTTGTTTCATCTACAACACCTGAGTACAACAAGATGTCATAGTAATATATTTAGCTTCAGCAATTGATAAAGAAGCTTATTCTTATTTCTTACTTAACCATGCTACTAATCTATCTCCTAGAAAGAAGGCATTGCCATTACTGCTCTTTCTGTAATCCACAGAACCAACCCAATCTGTATTAGTGTATGTAGTTAAAGTGACATAAATACCAACAAGATACCATAGACCATGTTCTAATGTACTCTTCAAGTATCTAAAAATCCTCTTCATAGCTTTAACATGTGTCTCCTTAGGAGCATCTTGAAATCTAGCAACCATGCAAATTGCTTGCATGATATCAAGCCTTGTTGCAACTTAAGGTATAAAAGGCTTCAAATCATAGACTTGTATAATAATTTATCTATTAATTTAGATTTATCATCTTTGTTGAGCCTGCATCCAGTGACCATAGGTGTGCTAATTGGCTTCCAATCTTCTATCTTGAATTTCTTTAAAATTCCATTCACATACTTGGTCTAAGAAATGAAAATTCTTGTTTCTAACTGATTGACTTGTACACCAAGGAAAAATGTTAATTCTCATAACATGGACATATCAAAATCTTTTGGAAATGTAGTAGCAAAATCTTTGCACATTTCATCATAGTTGCTACCAAAAATAATATCGTCAACATAAACAATGACAACTAGTATATGCTCACCTTCACATTTGAAATGCAAATTATTGTCAGCAACACCTTTCTCGTACCCTTGTTGTTGGAGATATTTGTCTAACCTAGAATACCAAGCCCTAGGGTCCTATTTTAAACCATACAAAGCCTTTTTCAATCTATATACATAACCTTTCTTTTTAGCCACAGTAAAACCTTCAAGTTGCTCCATGTAAACTTCCTCATCTAGATAGTCATTAAGAAATGCAGATTTTACATCTATTTGGTATAATTTGAAATTTTATAAACTGAATATGTAAGAAACATTCTAATAGCTTCAAGTCTAGCTACAGGGTGCAAATGTCTCATCAAAATCTATACCCTCAACTTGAGCATAACCCTTGCAAACTAATATAGCTTTGTTTCTTGTTATCTTCCCATCTTCATTGAGTTTGTTTCTAAATACCCATTTTGAGCCTATGATTTACCTATTCTTGTTGAGCAATCTTTCTTCTATTCATGACACCATCAATTTTTTTTCCAAGAATTTTTTTCTTAAAATGATCTCTTTTGACAAATTTGGGTGGTGCTTTTGGAGTAGTGTCTGATTTATCTTCTTCATCAGCATCAATTTCCTCTTGTGGCTCTTTTTTTGCAGATACTTCCTTTTCTTCATAAATAGGGAATTTTGAGTACATGTCATCTTTGTGTAAAAGTTGAGAGTAAGCTTCATCCACTCTGGCATAAACACTTTCAACTATCTTCTCTAACCTTTTATGTAGCACTTATAATTTTTTCTTGTAGTTGAATAACACAGAAATATTTATGAGAGAGCAATTTCTGGATTAGATTGTGTAAGCTTTTTTTGGATCGACGTTTCGGATCACACTCTGTGATCCATCATCAGGATAGAGTGCTCAAGGAGATGAAAAAAGGTTTGTTGCAGACCTAACAGGTATAAAAAGAGGCAGAAAGATGGTAGAGGGATAGAAGGCACAAGGCCCAAGAGAGACAGGGAAGAAATTAGAAAATGGAATTGAGAGAAAAGAAATATATCTTTATTAGTGAAAAGAAGAAAAATGAAAGAAAGATAAATTAAAAATTAAGAGTCACAAACCAAAAAAAATTAGAATAGAAATTGTAGTCTATAATAATATATTTGATAAGCTAATGTTTGTGATCTAATATCTTGCTAAAATTAATATATTCAAGATTAATATTCTTAAAATATCTAATATCTATTAATATGTTCTTCTTAAAAATATTAAAATTAATATTAATATCTATTAATATATTCAAAAAATTAGGCTAGATAAGATTAATATATGTTCAATATTAATCTTGAATATCTATTAATTATTTTAAGCTAAATAATTAAGATTAATATATAAAAAATATATAATCTTTAGATATTAATATAATCTTTATATATTATATAAAGATTATATTAATATCTAAAGATTAGATAAATTATTCTAGAGATTATATTTAAATAGATTAATATATATTAAAAGATTTAAATATATTAATAATTTATATAATCTTTATATGAATATATTTTTTATATAATCTTTATATAAATAATTTATATAATCTTTAGATATTAATATAATCTTTATATAATCTTTTGATAATCTTTATATAAATTTTTATATAATCTTTATATAATCTTTAGATATTTATCTAAATATCTATTATCTATTTATATATAATCTTTTGATTAATTTAATTATTCTTAAATTATCTAATATCTATTTTTTATATATTAATCTTAATTATTTAGCTTAAAATAATTAATAGATATTCAAGATTAATATTGAATATATATTAATCTTATCTAGCTTAATTTTTTGAATATATTAATAGATATTAATATTAATTTTAATATTTTTAAGAAGAACATATTAATAGATATTAGATATTTTAAGAATATTAATCTTGAATATATTAATTTTAGCAAGATATTAGATCACAAACATTAGCTTATCAAATATATTATTATAGACTACAATTTCTATTCTAATTTTTTTTGGTTTGTGACTCTTAATTTTTAATTTATCTTTCTTTCATTTTTCTTCTTTTCACTAATAAAGATATATTTCTTTTCTTTCAATTCCATTTTCTAATTTCTTCCCTGTCTCTCTTGGGCCTTGTGCCTTCTATCCCTCTACCATCTTTCTGCCTCTTTTTATACCTGTTAGGTCTGCAACAAACCTTTTTTCATCTCCTTGAGCTCTCTATCCTGATGATGGATCACGGAGTGTGATCCGAAACGTCGATCCAAAAAAAGCTTACACAATCTAATCCAGAAATTGCTCTCTCATATTCTTATGGATTGTGGAAACCTAATAACATTGACAGAAATATTTCTTCATCTTATCTTGTCTCAAATTTACTCAAAGTATCTTCATCCTTTTTCTAAAACATTTCCTTTCAAATATTTTGAAATATTTCCCAAATGTAGGTCTACCTTCCCATAACTCATATGGAGTCTTATCATGATTCTATCTTAATTGTGTTATGCTTCCTCTTCTACATCTCCTGATCCATCCACTTTTGCTTCTCGCCATGCTATAGCATCCTTGGCTGATGTAGATCAGGGGCTTCTAATGTTCCAACAAACTCAAACAACCAAACACAAGTTCCTTTTAACAATAAATAATGGGCCTACACACATCACCATAATTGCTTGTATCCTTTCAAAAAGGCCTTTTTAGGCATAACTTTTGAAATAGACTTGATCTACCAAAAAGGTGACCTATTTCAAATACACATTTGGCTCTTCATACACATATCCCAAAATGACATAGGGTACCCTTGTATGGAAGCCCTCAAAAATTGACTGTCCTCCTTTTGACTAGGCCTAATTGGGAAAAGGTACATAACATAGTTAGGTTCAGGGCTTCAATGAAACTCAAATCCTATTCCAAAACCTTAAACATATCACATGAGGCCTCAATAACCTTCTCCTATCATGTAGATCATTCCCCAAAGGCTTTACAATAAATTCCCTAAGTCTCTAGGGTTCCTAGGTCTAATACATGAAGATATCATACCATTGCAGCAACTCCACACATGCCAAAATCCATCTCCTGCCTCTAAAACATCAAAAGTCACATCAAAAAAATCCATTCCACCAAGTTTCAGAGATTTCTACTAGTGGAATGGAGTTTTCTACATTTTATTCACTCACTGGTTACCCTACTTAGGGTTTAGACCAGTCTAAAGAAAAATCAACACAACTCCCTTGAAACTAAATGAAATTACATGCAACCAATGGAAATGGAAAGTAGATTCAAGGAAAAATTATCCAAAATTGGTTTTATAACATTACGAGATCATACAGATTCGTACGACTTAGAAGAACAGCAAAGAAATGTTAGAATTTGCAGAAAAACAAATTTTTAATTGCTTCAACTTCACAAACTTCAACATCCAACCTTCTCTTTGACCATACAAGGATTTTTTTAAACATTTACAATCATTACCCAACAGTTCTCAACCACTTTTCAAATTATAGACTTAACAAAACATCATTATGTTCATTTTTGACAAAATACAAAAAGTTGCTTTCCAACACTATGCAACTTTTGACAACTTTTATATTTAGACTACCATTCACCTAATGACTCAAGCTAGACTCCAACAACCATGAAATGGTCTATGAAGACTTTATTACATGAAGAAACACAAAACAAAACAAAATATAAACTTCTTGACCCTTGGAGGAATGAAAGAACTATGGTTGCCTCTGCACCATTGGCTCCTACTCCCATGCCTCGCATCAAGAGCCCAATGGTACCCGCTTGGTGAAAATATAAGTGTCAAGTGTTTGAACTTCCTGTCTTGACCACAGATCCTAGACTTGTTTTTTATGGCAAGGGGAAGGGTCCTCATGGATTTTCCCCATGTCTGAGCCTCCATGACCTCGTATCGTTCCTCCTGTAGTGAATGGGAAGAGGCCCGTTGTTGAGACACTTGTGTATGCTTCTCTACTTGCTTTTGTTTTTTCTCCTATGCTTCCTACTCCTAATCCTGTCTAGGAGGCTACCCTTCCATAGACAAAAAATCGTGGAGGACACTCCTATGACAAAAAAAGAGCCTCTTGTCCCTTTTTAGGCTTCAACTTCTAGTGCCCAGAGTCCACGTAACCAACTTGTGCACAAGTGCAAGCATAGGAGAAAAGCTATGGCAAGGAGTTGGTAGCTCATGTTTCAGCACCTATCGTTGTGCCTCCTCCTTCTACTCCTTTTGCTTTAGTTCCACTCACCTTAGTTTTTCTTCCCACTCCCCCGCTATGTGTTGATGATCCTCACTCCAAAAGGGTGTAGGTGTTCATCACTCCTTCTATGGAGCCTCCACTTCTGATGTCCCTTCTATACATCCCTCCATTTGCTCATCCCATAGACATGTTGAACACGTCGGTGGTCTCTATCACGGCTCTATCTTCTCCCTCCTCTACCTCTACTTCTTCTATGGGGATCCAGCATCCTCTACTAAAGCATAAGTTGGAGGATGATCTCACCTCAAGTGGTGGTCAGAAGAAGGGATCGCCTTCTTCAAGAGTTAGTTTTTCTTTGGCTTGTGTTGTCCTTGTGATGGAGGTGGCTTGGTGTCCCCTAAGTTTTCCACTGTCCCTTTTGACAAGGTTGATAGTGGATCTCAAGCACCTCCTTCTCATGCCTGATTAACACATGGCACTCTGGTTAAGTGCATGTTTAACTCAGTGGATGATGTCTTGCCTCTATCAGTGATCTTTGCAAGATTGATGAACTTCACCTCACAAGAGCTCAATGAAGAAGACCTTGAAAGGCCTTCTTCCTTGTCCCTTGTCATAGGAGAGTCAAAGGATTCTCCCCTCACTATCCTACCCTTGAAGGCCCATACTCCCTCCCCATATAATGATCTAGATTGGGAGTCGGACGACCTGCTAGTTGATGAGGAGTAGGGGGTACCTCTTCTTTATCTTTGTAAGGAAGCTAAGGTAGCAAAACAACTTCCTATACTAACCTTGAGAGGAGAATAATGTAGAACTTGTATAGATCTTTAATAGTTACAAAACTTAAACAAAAATAAACACAAGTATCATGCATACCACAACACAATGATTTACGTGGGGAAAACCCTTTCAAGATAAAAACCCCACACTCCAAAAGCCGCCCAATATATTATTTAGAAATCAAAATATTACAATATACTTGCAGAGCAAGCTTCTCATAGGAGTATCACCACTAGAGATCAATAGACACCATGACCACTATCAGACTCTTAGAGTACACCCCTATCTACATACATCCCACCCACTTCTAACAATATTTTTGGAACCTCCTAGAATTAGGGTTTTACAAGGTCTCTTTTCATTTGACGAGTTAGCGGAAAAACCTTGATGTGTCAGCAAAAAAAATGCTTGGCATGTCAACGAGAAAAACCTTGACATGTCAATGGGAAAAAACCTTGACGTGTCAGTGAAAAAAAAATTGGGGCACCACCCTGAACCCCACATCTTGCTATGAGTGTACGATATTTGCATGATCAATCACCACATACCAATATACATCCTATCAATAAATCATATATAATTGCAAGGTTGAGACACATTTTCCCAATAATCTATAGATTGTATTTGTGTATATTGTGTACCCCCCGTGCTTGTATTTGTGTTTGTGATCCTGCTCAAAGGACCCTTGCTATCCTTGTAGGTGCTTGGATACAAGCTTAGAAAATTTTTCAACAACTTCCTCTATATGTTTCATCATTCTTCTATATGTTGTGGCTTTAATTGTCAACAATTAGGGATGATGCAAAGTTTTGGGGGCATTTAGGCCTTCCATCCATGTTGATCCAATTTTTTATTTTTATTTTGTCTTCGTGTGCTCTTCTTCATGATCTAGGAACTTCAAGGACTTATGATCTTTCATTCAATATATCATAGGTTACCTATTTATATATATAAGAACTGATCTGACTTTGAACTCCTGGATCCCCCTATCTATTGATTTCTTCATCTCTACTTGTCTCTTATTTTCCTTTTCTTTTATGTCCTCTCTTTCTTCTTTCTTTCTGATGTTGTGGTGCTTATGTGTTTTCCCTTGCGTGTGTGAAAACATTTCCATGTTTACATCTTGCTATGTCTCATGGGCCACAACATCACTGCCTTTTCTTTCTCTCCTTAGGATGATATGTGCTCCTTTGTTTTGCATGCACCATCCTAAGGGGGGTTGTTGCACTTCTCTGATTTTCAATAGGGTGAATTTGGTGGCCAACAAATTCCTTACTAAAAAAAAATTCATTTTTCAAAAATGCATTTTTTAATAAGGATCCCCTTCGTGAAATTTTTATCTCAAAAACGAATTCGTAGCAAAAGAATCTGAAAACTTTCCTTCAAAAAAGGAGTACCTTTTCTAATGAAGAAGTTTGAAAGCTTTACTTTAAGAATCGGCATTCTTTTTATTGGATTCCTTGACAAAATAGATCTTTCAAAAGGATTCCTTGATGATAGAATCATTTGTGAAAAAATTTATACTTTTCAATCGGAGTGTCCCTTTGCGTGGGCCCCTCGCTATCTTGAAGGGATCCCAAGGGAGACCCTTTGAAAACTTATCCTTCAATTGCTTGCTTTTTGATATGTCTATCTACTTGAGCTTTTTTTCCTAGCATGTTTTGTCTGTAACTTGACATGTTGCTTTGTAGGATCAAGCACCTGTAAAGCTATTTTTGATATCAAGCTTGCAAGACCGAACACCTCGTCAAGCTTGCCTTATGGGACCGAGCACCTATAAGGGTCTTTTGAAGTAAACTCTCTAGGACCGATCACTTGTGGAGTCTTTTCAAGCCCCACAGGACCAAGAACCTGTGGCAATCCCTTTGCAGGACCATGCACTTGTGAAGCTCCTTCTTTCTATAGGACTGAGAACCTATAGAGCCTTTGTTCAACTTCCATAGGACCAAGAACCTATGGAGCCTTTATTTAATTTCTATGAGACTAAGAACCCATGAAGCCATTTCCATAGGATTGAGTACTTGTGGAGCCATCTCTCTCTCTTTTACATCAATTTTTCCTTGCAGGACCAAGAACCTATAGAGCTACCTCCTGCACATCCATTTGTGTTAGATCAAAGATCTGCGTCCTTGATGATTAAGGTATATTCTCTTCAACCTCTTTATACTTTACCTCTCATTCACACTAACATGTATGCTCACTAAAGTGGGGAAAAATGTAATGGAGAAAATTTGCACCCCTATGAAAATTCCCCATTTAATTTCCCTTAAATTAGAAAATGTAAAATCGATGATGCAATTACAACACCGCCACTTCACTCATTCCACTCGGTCGCATCTTTTCATGTTAGTTGAGGAATATTTGTCAGGGACATGTGCACATCACACTTCCGTCTTGACAAGATTATTGCCTCTAGAATCCGTAAAGGCGCTACACTTCTCCATTGGTCACAAAGCTTAACATCTCTTGCTTCCTTGACTAACGAAAAATAGGTCTTTTGCCTCCATTTTTCTAGTTAAAATCCATAAACTCACACTCTTTCACTCCTTCTTGCATCTCTTCACTCACTCCACTCTCTCTTGCTCAATTCTCACTCACTCTCACTTTCTAAGCTCATTGTATAGCCTTCACACTACTCCTTCTTGGCTGCAAGTTGTTGGGTTTACTTCCTACATCATATTCTTACTACAACAATGCCACCATTTGAGACTTTCAAGATTCTTCCTTTCACTACTTGTCTTGAGTGTTCGTAGTTGCAAAGGTCATATTGTTCATTGTTTCTCAATCTTTACATCATTTTGTTTACAAAATATCATATTGTTGTCTTTTCTCTATTTCCTTTCCATTTCTCTATCAATTTCTACACTTTGTGGCTATTTGGATGTCCGCGGAGGTGGGAACACCAAAGCAGGGGACTGATTGAGGCAATCCTCTAAAACAACCCCAACATTTTTTCATCTCTGTGTTTAGGTGGTGCTTTTCGAGTGGAGCTATTTGAAGATTTAACTCATGGGTGAAAAGGCACATTTCATCATATTCCTTATCATTTTCAAAATATTTTATTCCTTAGTCTTATTTTTTAATATTTGTTATTTCTATCCTTTTTATTTCTATCAAAGTATAAATATTGCATAGTCAAGTAGTTAGTAGATTTCCCTATAGTTTTTTCTTTTTTTCTAGACCTATGTTCGTACAGACACCAGCACATCCCTAAGATGCCAATGCACTACACTGAAGTCTAAGATATGTGTTTCCATCCTCAGATAGTGAATTGTCTAGGTAGCAGGTAGAACCTTGG
>VDFB02271358.1:733855706-733935586 GCA_007258455.2 Sequoia sempervirens | reverse complement strand
TACTAGTCTTTCATTAATTCTGAAAAAACCCTACAAAAACTATAAATTCAACTAGCGCTACCTATTTCATAAAAAAAATTCCTTGTTGCTTTTCCCTTCATCTTCTGCTTCCTCGCATTTTTTCCTTTTGCTTTCATCTTCTACTTCCTTGCATTCTATCCTTTTGCTTTCATACACTTTGCCTCTACTTTCGCCTATGCTTCCATGCGCCCTACCTCCACTTTCTCCTATGATTTCAACTATGCTATAATTGCTTCCACCTTCATCATCTCTATAAAGAGCTTCAATTATTTCTAGCCTAACCTTGCTTCTTCCCTGTATTGATTTTTAATCTCATCCTCTATCCAACACACAAAATGGGTGCATCCTTCTACCCCTTCTAGTTCCACATTTTCAAAGCCTTCTCGGTAGTCAAAACCTTCACCTAGAACTACCCATTCAAGTATTGATTCTAATCCTTCCAAGAAATCTCTATGCACAATCATCTCCATCACTTCTCTCACTGTGCTTGTTGATTCCCCCAAGTCCAAACCCCATGCCATAATTAATGAGTATACATCCATGTTAGTCCTATATCTATGCCTCATATTTACAAAGGATTTCCCCAAAATCATCTTCACACTTTGTACCAACATCCCATCAGTGAATAAAAACATCCCCATGAATCTTTGGTCAGAAGTGTCACCATAAAATGGGTTTAATTTCCTCCTCAAATACAAAGTGAAGTTGGCGTCCATTTGAAAATTGTTGCAACTACACCACCACCACCACCAATCTTTTAGACTTTCTGTGTTCCCTCTTCTCCATGCCAAAATCTATTATTAACTTCGCTAATCAAGGGTTGAGAGCTAAGAGGTAATAATTTTCCAAGCACCGCACATACCAATATTAATTACCCATCGATTGTCTAGTCATGTCCACTGACTTGAATCTACCCATGATCTTCAATTCATAAATGTGTTGTCCTTGCCACCTTTCCTATCTTAATTCACTAGAGTCAAGGTTTTGGTGCTTTTCCTAACCTTAGTTGCAAGTATTTCTTGGTCATCTTTGTAATCGGTGGGTCAGAAATTTTGAAAACTTCAAAACTTCAGACTTTGGTTCTAAGGTTCCAAGTTTCAGCAACCATGCGACATTATGGACCACGATTGTTCGATGAATTTTTGATGGACGATTGTAGTTGCATTCTAGAAGTATATCTCTTAAGCACTAGATTTGTGAATTGAAACCTCTAGAATTACACTGGAACCATTAGATTTGGACACATGGGGAGATCAAGGCTCATCATTGTGGTAAAGAACCTGATGGGTTGGATTTTGGTGATGAGTGATAGAAGAACTTAAGTGGCAGAAATATGCATGTGCAGAAAGTTTGTTTTAAAAGAGGTACTGGCTAGGAAGAATTTAGGACCAAGGCTTAAAAACTTAAGAATGTTTTACACAAAGGATGTAAAGGAAAATTGATATAACCACGACCATTCGATGAATTTTTGATGGACGGTTGTAGTTGCATTCTGGAAGTAAATCTTTGAAGCAGTAGACTTGTGAATAGAAACCTTCATAATAACACTAGAACCGTTAGATGCAGACACGTGCCAAGATCAAGGCTCATTTCTCTCTTTTCAATGCCTCAATGTATTACATTTCATTTAATTGAAGCTCTCAATCTTTTGAGCATCTAAAGCGATTGATTGGATAGCTCATATCTTTAATGAAATAAGATTTGTAATGATTTCATATCATTTGCATGGAACTAGTAGTGGTGACTAGAGTCTGGAAATTTTGACAACTTGTCAAATTGAGGTACAGTTTGCATGTAGCCAGACGTCAATCAAATTAAACATTTTAATTATACATGTAAGGCTTAAGATACATGAATTGACTAAGTTGGTTTTTTGTTTTGAATGAATGAGGCTGGTAGCAGCACTGGTGGCCCATTAATAGGGTTAGTGGTAGTGGATAGTATCATAAGGGTTTTCATTTTTGGGGGTTAATAAGGATTTAGGGAGAAGATGTTGTGGTATTATTGGGGATACTCTAAATTCTCCTGCCTCTAGTTATGTAGTTACAGAGTAAAAGACCAATTTCCTTCAAGTTCAGAATGAATGGAATTGGAAAGAAGTTGATTTCGTTCACCTAACTTCTCAGACAAGTTTTGAACCAGGATGAGGAGCTCTGATGGACATAAGTGCTATCTTGATGCAAGAAGGCTACAAGTAGAAGATTGGAGCAATTTTACTACCCGTCATCTTTTGCATGACTCTGGTTCTCAAAAGGGATAAGCACATTTTGTATCTCCACAGCTCCCATTTCCCCAACATTTTTGGCCAGGTAAGTTCCTTGCATTTATTCTCAGAGACACATTTGTACTATGTTCTCACCAGCAGAAGCTTTGGAATTGAATGCATTTATTTTTAGTGTCACATTTGTATTACATTGTCACTAGCAGAACCTTAGAAATTGGAATCAATTTGTAATCCATTGTCATAAGCAACATCTTGGAATAAATTGTGTCTATATTATTTATACAAAATAGGAGCTTGCCTAATCTTAGCTCTACAGCTACTCATCTTTAAAAAAATATGTAATAATGTGACATCGTAGTTCAATTGTAATAAAATAAATGGTTGTGTTGTGTTAATCTTTGTTATAAATTTACAGTAAAGAGTTATTTTCTGAGTTCAGTGTCTATAAATCTATTCAAATTAGTTTTTTCCCTTTAAGAAATTAAGTATTATCTATTTATGAAATAATTGCATGCAAATTTAAAAGTAAAACATAAAGCAATACAAATGAAAAAAGAAAGTTGCCATCAAATTGACAAAAAAACATTATAAACACTAAAGCTTTAGTTTTTTTTCCTTTAAAAAATTAAGTATTATCTATTTATGAAATAATTGCATGCAGATTTAAAAGTAAAACATAAAGTAATACAAATGAAAAAATAAAGTAGCCATCAAATTGACAAAAAAATATTATAAACACTAAAAGTTGTCACTCTTGTTAGGGTTTACCGAAATGTTATTTATTTCTAATTTTTCATTGATCTTCTCCCCCGGTTCCTGATATCATTATTCATTTTATTAAGTTCTTTGCAACGTTAAGTTACTAGCCCCATGGCCTTGATGTCAATCCTAGCGCATTAAAGTTTAAAACAACTTTAAAACACATGTTTATTATTTATATCATAATTCATCAACTACTAAACCATTTGATGAACATTTGATGTATGGTTGTAGTTGCAATCTAGAATGAAATGTAGAGAGTGCTAGTCTTGCGAACTTAAACTTGTAGAATTACCCTTTACTCATTATATTTACAATGATCAACGGTTTAGAATTTTTTGCCAATGCAGGACTAAATGGCTAGTGAAACAAGATTTGTAAAGATTTCATATTGTTTGAACTTTGAGTGGCACTGGTGATTTTGACAATTTACAACTTGTCAGCTTGAGGTACATTTTGCATGTAGTGAAGTTGTCAAAGTCCAAACATTAATCAAATCAAACATTTAAATAAATGTAAGGCTTAAGTTACATGAATCAATTAAAATTTAAGTTGGTTTTTTGGTTTGCATGAATCACGATTATGAATCATGATTATACCTAACCTCACACATGACACATGTGAGGTGTACATAGGGACTAGGCTGGTAGTGGCACTATTGGCAACACTGTTGGCCTATAAATATGGATAGTGAGCACAGCTAAAAATTGAAATCATTTGTTGAAGGCTAAAGGCTTTACTATTGAGTGCAATGTTCGAATTGTCATAACGGTTTTCATTTTGTAGGGTTAATAAGGATTCAATAAGAAGATGATGTGGCAATATTGGGGATACTCTAAATTATCCTACATGCAATTATGTAGTTACAGAGTAAAATACCAATTTCCTTCAAGTTCAAAATGGATGGAATTGGAAAGAAGTTGATTTGGTTCACCTGACCTCTTAGATAGGTTTTGAGCCAGGATGAGGAGCTCTGATGGAGATAAGTGCTCTCCTAGTGCATGGAAGTTGCAAGTAGAATATGGGAGGAGTTTTACAACCCCTCATCTTCTCCATGACTTTGATTTTCAAAGGGGAGAAGTACATTTTGTATCTTCATAGCTCCCATTTCCCTAGTTTGATTGGCTCACCTTTCCCCATGCATTTATTTCCAAACACCATGGCTAATCCCAGAAGTCCCATGCGTTTATTTTTAGAGCGCATGGTTGATCCAGCAAGTCCCATTTATTTTCAAACACACATGTATTACATTTAAATTTTCACCAATGGTATAGAAGAAGCTTGGTGCTTGTGCTTACATTTGTATTTGTACTATGTAATAATGTGACATTGTAATTTAGTTGTAATAAAATAAATGGTTGTGTTATTAATTTGGCATTGTAATTCCTTTTATTAAGTCCTTTTCAACATTAAGTGTTACTGTGCTTAGTGCTATTAATGGTTGTGCTATTAATGTGACATTGTAATTCATTTTATCAAGGCCTTGATGTCAATCTGAGTGCATTAATGGTTAAAAAAACTTTAAAACACATGTTTATTATTTATATCATAAATTACTCAAATGTTCGATGAACATTTGATGTATGGCTATAGACTCAAAATAAGGGAGCAAAACAAGCTTAGTTGCTAGTCCTTTGAGTTTTATAACCATGTTGTGGAGTTCTAAATTTTCATAACTACCTAATTCTTTGACTTGGTTCACTTTGTTGAGCAACTTAAGTTCATGCATACGTAACCTTTGAGTTACGGTGTGTGGATTGAGTTCACGCATATGTAACATTATGGACTTATCTTTCCTTTCAAAGGCGCCATCATCTGGCATCTCATAGAATGCTATATATGGACTAAACTTGAGTTGTCTTTTCAGGAATTTCCAAAAGCATGCAAGTTTAAAGGCTATCTTTTTGAGGAATGAAATTGAATGTCACATTTAAAGCACATCCTATCAAAACCAATGGCATAAGTTGGTGGTGAAGTTTTACTTAGACATTTAGCCTACATTCTCATTCTTTTCCAAGGCCAGTACTTCTCAAGTGCAAACATTCTTTTTACTCAGACATTTAGCCTACATTCTCATTCTTTTCCAAGGCCAGTAATTCTCGAGTGTAAACATCCATTCTCTATGAATTTTTGCTCATGTAGAGTGAACGTTGGGTCAGTGTAAGGGATACGATGCTTGGACCTTTTAAGTTAGACAAATTTTGGGTGTGCCTGGAGAAAGGCGACAAGTCTAAGCTGGATATAAAAATCTTAGAAAGTAGGCTAGCATATGTTGGAGGGTTTCCAGAAGCTGTGTTGAGTGTGGACCTGATAAGTGCATGTGCAAGAAGGCACATTCCACAAACACGGGAAATTAAAGCTGCAGATGGGACTTTAATTGCAGAAATTTCTCCTGAAGCTTTTTCCCACATGCTAGGGATTCCAAAAAGGGAACATGTAGAATACATGTCTATCATAGTGGTAGGTGAATTTTTTAAAGAAAATAAGGACTAGTGTAAGAAATCCATGGCCAAAACCTGGTTGAAGTCTAAAAAGAAAGGTAAGTCGCAACTACCGAGTAAACTCAAAAGAGTGCATTTTAAGAGAGAAATTACAAATGCTATTGCTTTATTGCACCACGTTGTTGGAAATGTACAATTTGAGTTATTTGAGGATTGTATGTGCCAATTTATCTTGATAGTCTGTGATGAGAACATTTTCATTGACTAGGCTGAAGTTATTTGCTTCTATTTGAATGAGCAATTAATTAATTTCCATAAGACTACTACTTTATGTATGTGTTCTTTCCTAATGTACATTATAGGTAGTTAGAGGCCCTTTTGGCTTGGGTTGGAGCCACAAGGAACCCCATCTTTTGATATTCCTATGTATAAACACTTTCCTCAGTTCACTAAACAATTTGGAATGGGTGATTTTTGTTGTGTTAATGATGCATTTTTAATGGAGGCCGTGAGGAAGCTAGATGGAAATCTAGAAATATGCTTTTCCCCTAAATTGATTTCTCTTGTATCAAAATTTGGGAGTTTTATATCCAATTTGATAAGTTTTCCTATCTGAGAATAGGGGGTTTTGAGAAAGCCCCATTTAAATTACCTCGGTATCCTGAAGACTTACTAATATTTCTAGAAGTTTGTCGACAAATGGCCATGGTTAATATTAAGTATACAAACATGAGGAAACGAGGGTATGTCTTCCCATTGGAGACCCCTTCTTTTATGTGCAAAACAAACTAGATGGCTAGGGGAGTTGAAGGAATTCTCAAGGAATATAACCTCCAGAATCTATCTATGAGAGCTAAATTTGACAGTAAGGGTTTTGTGAAGTATAATCTCTATGTAGGGAGCTTATATCGACATCACCCATCTATCGAAGATTTCTAGGAAGATTGTGTCAATGAGAATGAAGTTTTGAGAAGATATTGTATGAGGCTAACACTAAACCAGATACAGGCTTTCAATTTTTCATTTTAGATTCCTAAAAATGTAGCTAAGGATTCAACAATCATAGATCCTGGATATGAAAAATTTCCTGATAAATCCCACCCTAGGGTTGATTGGAGCCAAAGTGAAATTTCAAATATGAGGGTGTGAGTTTTCCCAGTGCTTAAAAGAACCCAGGACTGGTTGGATGCAAAATGGTGACAAGTTGTTGGTCCTATTCAGGAGCCTAAGTCATCACAAAAGAATGAATAGGGGTCTACGCAAGCATTTGGTGCAATTGTATCATTGGGGAAACCCTCTGTTAGGTCTTCTAGTGAAATTTCTCATTCAGGAGGTGATGGTGATAGGCCAGAAGAAACAATCAAGTTGAAGAGCATTTTTGAACAAGACAGTGCACTTTCTCCTACCCCTAAGAAGAAGACCAATCAAGAAAGACTTGTGGTTACAGACTCTAAAGCTATCTTTCAACAGATCATTGAAGATAATATATTTCCTCCTCTTTCTAAATTTCCCTCTTCTCTGCTTGATAATCCACCTTTCACTCTTGGCACTCCTAAAGAAACTATTAGTGGAAATGAAGATTATTTTCTAGTAGTAGCCTCCCCAGGATGGCTGAAAAAAGCAATGGAGAAAAAGAGAAAGCATATTCCTACAATGAAAATTGGAGTGGATATAGTTCCAAAGTTACTTCAAAGCTCTACAAAACCTAAGAAAGCCAGGAGGATGTCAAGGATGGTGACTAATGCTACTTGTGGAAATCAAACGTTAGAAATTGTTGACCCGGTGAAGGATTTAAATGAAGATGAAATAACGGAGGAAAATTACAAAGTCACATATGTTGATATGTGGCCTCCAACACTGGAAGGTGATGTGTACCATGTCAGTTATTCACTCAATGTCTTGATTAAAAGAGTGAAAGAATAAAGGAAAGAAAATATAAAACTACAATCTCAATTCCTCACATTGAGTAACTATATTTCTTCCAAGTCCACTCCTCCTACATCTGATGAAGCCTCAAGTTCTTAGGTAGAGGGCATTGTTGTGCTCACCATAGAGAAAATTAAAAACAATTTGAGCTATTCCAAAGCTACTTGTGAGGGGATCGATAAAATATCTCAAGAGGCTATCTTCTTTCTAAATAAATCTATGCTCTTTTACACTCGAGTTGTTAACAAGAGGAAGGAGTTAGTAACAAAACTTCAGCAGCTCAGAAAATATTGAACTAGTCTCTATGTGCTATCTTAGGAAATGAAAGAATTGAACTCTATGGATCTGAAGATATTAATTGGTGAGAAAATTTTGAATAATCCTAAGGAGCTAGACCCTTCCTGGTTTGATTCATTGGAACAGAAATTGAATATGTATGATAATCTGGTGAAGGAAATTAATAACACACTTGATAAATATTATGAAATGTTGGTGGAAATTAAAGAAGATTGTAATATTCTGGGAGTGGAAATTATTGATGAGTTTGATAAAAAGATTCTAGATATAAGAGAGATCTCTCTAAAGTTTAGAGAGATATTCAATAAAGAAATAAATGATCCTGCTACAATGACATGGGAGTCCTTCTCGAAACTTAGTGGAATGCAGATCCACCTGAAGACTTAAAAATCTAGAGAAGAGAAGATCTCAGATGTTAGTTGAGTCTGAAAAATGCTTTGGGAAAATGGAGAACCAAGTTATAGATTATTGTTGGATGTTGTGGGTGTGTTGTTGATATGTGGTTTTCATTGATGTCAACACTATTAGCATTTATTGTATTGAAGGTTGTATATGTTGAGGATATTGAGAAAATTATCAAAGGAAGAGTTATAGAGTTGCTTGTTGCCAGTGGAACTGTGAAGGTCATGAAGGTGTTTTGTTTTATACATTGAAGATCAGTTGTTGTGGAATAAAGAGTTTATTTTTTAGAGTATCTAGATCATCTACCAGAAGTTTTAGAGGTCTACGTGAAGATTTGATCGTGTTCTGATCTGACAATATTTTTGTGGTCTCTGTCAGCATTCCTAAGTGAAGTTTGTGTGATTCTGATAATCTTAGTTGTTTTGGATGCTTATCTGTCAGTTCTTGGTGTTCTTGGATGCTTCTAGATCATTCTCCATCCTTCTTGTACATCCACATTGATTGATGTGCTCATGGTAAAAGATTTTTCTTGTGCATGTTTGGGTTTTCATGTTTATGGCCGACATGATGGTGGTAACGTGTTGTGGATCCTTAAAAAGTAAAATTTGAATGTTTGGCATGCTCGTGAGTATTTTTTTGGGTCACATCATTGCATTGGCCAATGGATTTTTGATCCACATTGAAAATTTAATTGTAAATTTGGGTTGACATTGTAAATATGTTTTATTTTTCTGTCCAACTAAGTAGTTGATGTAATCCATGATGCGGATATATAAGAGTGATTGTTTAAGTAAAGTTTGTGAGAGTATGTGCGAGAGTGTGTGTGTAAGAAAAGCCAAATATAATGCAAGTGTGCGAGCATTGATCTATTCATTCATTTTAGAGTGAAAAGTGGATTTATATGCTTAATTGGAACTGCAATCAGACTTGTCCAGAAGCAATTTTTTTAGTTCATACCCTCCAAATTTAATCCTATTCGGTATTGTTGGGCAGTGAGCCCCTTTTTTATTTGAGCAGTGATTTCTAGGCAGTGTGCTTGAATGCATGTGTATTCCCCTATATTATTTTCATTATAATTTTAATAGGGTATAATATTGTGGACTAACATCCACTGTGGTTTTTCCCCTAACAAGGTTTCCACGTAAAAAAATCTTGGTGTTCTTTGTCTCTCTGATGTGTTAATTGTTTATGGTTAATTTCTTATTCATCAGATCTGATATTAAGTTAAGTTTGAAAAGTTTATTATTTTGTGACAACTAATTCACCCCCCCTCTTAGTTGTTTGCCCTTTTTTTCCAATAATTAGTATCAAAGCAGGTTCCTCTAAAGAATTATAAAAGCTTGAGGTGATTCGTGATGGCATCATACAAGAAGGATAGTCCTAGATTTGATGGAACTAACTACTCGCTGTGGAAAGTTAGGATGGAATTTCACCTAAGGTGTATTCGTGAAGTTTATTGGAAGATTACAAAAGATCCATATGTTATTCCTCAAAATGGTCCCTCCACTACTGATGAGATCAAAGAAGCTGAAAATAATATCAAGGCTATTGAAGCTTTGGTGAGTGCTCTGACAAATTCGGAGATGGAAAATGTGATAGGTCTAAAGACAACTCATGAGATTACGATGAAGCTAGAAACTTTGTATGAAGGAGATGCACAGGTGAAGATGGCTAAGCTACAGAGTTTGAAAGGAAAGTATGAGAATTTGAAATTGGGTGAAGATGAAAATATCACTTCTTTTATGCAAAGAGTAAATGAAATAGTGATGGGTATTAGATGTGTTAGTGGTTCCCTAGATGAGGATGAAATTGTGGCTAAAATACTTAGATCCTTGCCTCCCTCCTACAAAGTGAAGGCTCACACTATTGAAGAAATCAAATCAATAATGAAGATGACAAGAGATACGCTGGTTGGTAAGCTTGGTACTTTTGAATTAAGTGAATTTGGTGAATCTATTTTGAAGACTGAGTCTGCATTCAAGGCTACTATATCCAGAAGTAACAAGAAAAGATATAATCTAGGAGAGTGTTCCAGAAATATATCCAATTATGATGAAGAATTGAAATAGCTTGAAGATAAAGAAAGAGAGGTAGAAGAATTGGAAGCACTGATTGTGAAGAAAGAAGGTAGAGGAAAAGGTAAGTATGAAGGTGTATTGTCTATTAAATGTTTTTTTATTGCAGTAAAATAGGTCATTTTGTATCAAGGTGTCCTAAAAGAGTTCCTAGATCTAAGCCTAACAAGTCTAGATTCCCAAGGAAATGTTACTTTGCTGAAGGAGTGACTAATGATGAGTCTGATAAAGATAATGGAAATGAAGACAATGGGTTTTCATTGCTACCATTGAAAATAGTCATGTTGCTACTGAATCTACTAAAGATGAGAAAGCTCTTGCAGCCCGAGTTAAAGAAAAGGATGAGTGGGTTATTGATAGTGGATGCTCACATCATATGACTGTTGATAAAATCAAATTTGTAAGTCTAGAGAAGTATGATGGTGGGTTTGTAAGGTTTGGAGATAACAATGTAGGTGAGATTCGTGGAAGAGGTTCTATTTGTCTTGGTGGTAAGCATAACACTGATGATGTTCTTTATGTTGAAGGCTTGAAGCACAATCTTCTAAGTGTTGTACAAATGATGGACAAGGGCTATGATCTTCAGTTCAAAGATGGAAGATGCAAGATACATGGAAGTTCTGGGAATATGATTACTTTAGGTAAATAGACAAAAGGTAATATTTTTCACCTGAATACTACTAGTGAGAGTTGTTTAATTGCTCAAATAGATGAAAGCTAGTTGTGGAATAGGAGGTTGTGCCATGTAACTTTTTATAACATTGTCAAGGTAAGTTCCACTCAAGCAGTAAGAGATCTACCTAAGTTAGTAAAGCCTGCTAACACAATTTGTAAGGAGTGTCAGATGGGTAAACATACTAGAGTCTCTTTCCGAAGCAAACAGTTTCATTCAAATGATTTGTTGGAGCTGCTACATACTAATCTTTTTGGTCCCTCCACAGTCAAAAGTATTCATGGAGAAAGGTACTTTATGTTGACTATTGATGATTATTCTAGAATGATATGGTTTTCTTTCCTAAAAGAAAAATGTGAAGCACTAGAAAAGTTCAAAAGTTTCAAGGCTATGGCAGAGAATGAGAAAGGTCTAAAAATCAAATGCCTAAGTTCTGACAGAGGTGGTGAGTTTACCTCTAGGGAGTTCAACTCTTTTTGTAAATAACATGGAATCAAAAGACAATTATCTACTCCCCGAACCCCTCAACAGAATGGAGTTGCAAAAAGAAAGAATAGAACAATTCTGGATGTTGCTAGAACAATGATGATAGAAGAAAATGTGCCCCAGATCTATTGGAGTGAAGCTGTAAGCACTATTGTGTATAATTTCAACTGGGTAAATGTTAATAGTAATTCTGGTAAGACCCCTTTTGAGCTATGGTTTGGTTATAATCCTACTGTTAAATACTTCAAGATCTTTGGAAGCAAGTGTTATATCAAAAGAGATGATATAGGCAAGTTTAATGCAAGAAGTGATGAAGGAATCTTTCTAGGTTACTCCACTAGAAGCAAGGCCTACCGGTGTTACAACAGAAGACTAAGAAAGATGGTTGAGAGTGCAAATGTTAGAGTTGATGAGGACTCTACCAAATCATCTAGATATTATGGTTATGATTCAGATGAAGACAATACAAGCCAAGGGAAGAATTCTCAAACATAGAACCAACTTCAAATTATTCCATATGTTCTAGTAAAGCAACCTCAATTTGTTCTAGTAAGTCAAGTAAGCCAGGAAGCACAGACAAGTGCAAGTGCAGAAGAAAGATCAAAAGAACCAAAATCTCGAGAAATTCCTAAAGTTCCAAGGTATGTAAAGCTAAATCATTCTAAAAATCAAATTATAGGATCATATAAGAGTAAAGGTGTGCAAACTAGAAGAAATATTGTAGAAGAGTATTGCCTGATTTCCAAGATTGAACCTAAAGATGTCACTGAAGCCTACTAAGATGAACACTGGATGGAAGCTATGAAGGAAGAGCTGACACAAATTAAAAAGAATGAAACATGGACACTGGTTCCCAGAGCCAAAGACAAAAATGTGATTGGTACTAAATGGGTATTTTGGAACAAGCTAAATGAACAAGGTGAAGTGGTCCAGAATAAAGAAAGACTGGTATGTAAAGGGTATTCTCAAATGGAAGGTGATGATTTTGAAGAAACTTTTTCCCCTATTGCTAGAATTGAATTTGTTAGATTATTTCTTGCTTATGCTACATATAAGAACTATAAAGTCTATCAAATGGATGTGAATTCACATTTCTAAATGGAGAACTAGAAGAAGTATACATTGAACAATTGGATGGATTTCTGCCGACTGACAAGGAAGACATGGTTTGCCGCTAAAAAGAAAGCTCTGTATGGACTTAAGCAAGCTCCCAGAGCCTAGTATGCTAGATTAGACAAATACTTATTGAAGCTTGGATTCAATAAAGGTAATGTTGATAGCAACTTGTATTTCAAATTGGATCATGACAAAGAGTTAATTATTGAGGTCTTTGTTGATGACATTATTTTTCGAGGAGATGATAATCTATGTATGAAGTTTGCTGATGAAATGAAGAATGAATTTGAAATGAGTATGATTGGAGAGATGAAATTCTTTCTGGAATTGCAAGTTACTCAGTTAGACAGAGGAATTTTCATATCTGGTCCAAATATGTGAGAGAGCTACTAAAGAAATTTTGGATGGAAGAATCAAAGCCATTTGGTACTCCCATGGTGATCGGATGCAAGCTAACATAGACTGATGGTTCTCCTAAGGAAAACCAAACTAGATATAGGTCAATGATCAGTGGATTGATCTATTTGACCTAGACTATACTAGACATTATAAATGTTGTATGTATGGTTGCTAGATTTCAGGATGATCCAAAAGAATCAAATGTGACTGTTGTTAAGAGAATCTTTAGATATCTAAAAGGAATAGTTGATTTGGACTTTGGTATCCAAAGGATGGTGATCTCACTTGGAGTGCATATACTGATGTGGATTGGGCTGGAGATGTAGATGACAGGAAAAGTACTAGTAGTGGTGCTTTCTTCCTAGGGAAGAAGTTGGTATCTTGGCTGAGCAAAAAGAAAAATTCCATTTCTCTATCTACTACTGAGGCAGAGTATATTGTTGTTGCAAACAACTGTACTCAAGTGATGTGGATGAAACAGATGCTGAAAGATATCAGAGTGGTATATGATGAACCTATTGCCATATACTGTGATAACTCAAGTTCTATTAACATTTCAAAGAATCATGTTCTACACTCTAAGACCAAGCATATATCAATCAAGTTTCACTTTCTAAGGGAGAAAGCAAGTAAGAAAGAAGTCAGATTGGAGTATGTGCCTACCAAAGAACAGATTGCAGACATCTTTACTAAGCCATTTCCGAAGTATAATTTTGAGTATCTCAAAGGAATGCTAGGGGTGATTACCCCTCCTGATAAAAACTAAAAGATGCATTTACTTGCATCAATTTGTGAGCTTCATTGCTATATTATGATCTAGATTGATGTCTTTGTGGCTACTACTTAGGGGGAGTAGTCAGATGTGCAGATATGTGGTTCAGATTGTGTATATGGAAAGGTAATGGTTACCTTTGCCATTTATGTCAAAGGGGGAGAAGAGTAATGTGAAAAATCCTTTTGGGAATAGAAGCATTTGAGAAGAAGAGTTAGAATCTAAGGGGAAGTTAGTGTAGCTGTGTTGATGATATTTTTCACATCATGTGTTGTCATCAATACCAAAGGGGGATATTGTTGGATGCTATGGGTGTGTTACTGATATGTGGTTGTCATTTATGTCAAGACTATTAGCATTTATTGTATTAAAGGTTGTATATGTCGAGGATATTGAGAAAATTGTCAAAGGAAGAGTTACAAAGTTGCATGTTGCCAATGGAACTGTGAAGGTCATGAAGGTGTTTTGTTCTGTACGTTGGATATTAACTGTTGTGGACTAAAGGGTTTATTTTTTAGAGTATCTAGATCATCTACCAGAAGTTTTAGAGGTCCACATGAATATTTGATTGTGTTGTGGTCTGACAGTATTTTTGTGGTCTCTGTCAGTGTTTCTGAGTGAAGTTTGTGTGATTCTAATAATCTCATTTGTTGTGGATGCTTCTCTGTCAATTCCTAGTGTTCTTGGATGCTTCTAGATCATTCTCCATCATTCATTTACATCCACATTGATTGGTGTGCTCGTGGTCGAAGATTTTTCTTGTGCATGTTCGGGTTTTCATGTTCCTGGCCGACATGATGGTGGTAACATGTTGTGGATCCTTGAAAAGTAAAATTTGAATGTCTAGCATGCTCATGAGTATTTTTTTGGGTCACATCATTGCATTGGCTGATGGAGTTTTGATCCACATTGAAAATTTAATTGTAAATTTGGGCCGACATTGTAAATATGTTTTATTTTTCTGTCCAACTAAGTTGTTGATGTAATCCATGATGCGGATATATAAGCGATTGTTTAAGTAAAGTTTGTGAGAGTATGTGCGAGAGTGTGTGTGTAAAAAAATCCAAATAGAGTGCAAGTGTGTGAGCATTGATCTATTCATTCATGTTTAGAGTGAAAAGTGAAGGAGTTTTATGTGCTTAATTGGAACTGCAACCAGGCTTGTGTAGAAGCAATTTTTTTTAGTTCATACCCTCCAGATTTAATCCTATTCTATATTGTTGGACAGTGAGCCCCTTTTGTATTTGAGCAGTGAGTTCTAGGTAGTGTGCTTGAATGCATGTGTATTCCCCTATATTATTTTCATTATACTTTTAATAGGGTATAATATTGTGGACTAACATCCACCGTGGTTTTTCCCCTAACAAGGTTTCCACGTAAAAAAATCTTGGTGTTCTCTGTCTCTCTGATGTGTTAATTGTTTATGGTTAATTTCTTATTCATCATATCTGAGATTAAGTTAAGTTTGAAAAGTTTATTATTTTGTGACAACTGATTCACCCCCTCCCCTCTCAGTTTTCTATCCTTGTTTTGCCAACAATTACTACAATGCCAGGGAGCAAAAACATCACTGCAATTGTCACCAAGTATTGGGAATATAGGAAAAGAGTAAAGGCATAGGAGGCATTACTGAAGGAGAAGGAGGTGGAAATAATTGAAAGTGAATGAGTCAGTTCTAGGAGAGGGATCGCTATTTAGTTTTTAGTTTTTATGTTATTTTCTTTAATTTGGATCTCTTGAAACTTCAAAGACTTTTTATTTTAATTTCTAAAATGGTTGTCTACTTGTCTTCAAGAAACCATTATCAAGACAAAAAAAACTTTTCTATTCTTATTGCTTTTCTATTATTTCAATATAGAAAGACAATGGTGAATTTCATGCATGCCTAATCTTTGAGTTATGGTGTGTACTATGTGGATTTATTGTGCTTTTGTTGAGTAGTTTGCCAATGGATTGTGTATTATTGGAATGATAGATTTTTGGTTAGTTTCATTGTTGTGGAATGTTTACCAGTGAATAAATATTTTATGGTGATGGATGTGTAAGGATTTCTCAGTATAATTTAGGTGACTTGGTAGTTTAAGATTTTATTGTTTAAGTTGGGTGGATGCCTTTATAAGTTATTTATGTTGAACTATTAGCTTTTGTTAGCTTATACCTTGTAAGTTATGGATGTTGAACTGTTAGCTTATGTTTAAGGAATGGATTAATAATATTCCTTTTAGTTATTTATCAAAGATTGTGTGAATGGAAATGCAATAGGAATTTATAAGTAGTGTGATAAGTGTTGTTCTTTAAAAATGATGCAGAATCACATATGAAATTCAATACCATGGAATATAATATAAAAAATTTGGCTTTTCCTAACCTTAGTCGCTAGTCCTCAAAGTTTTATAACCTTGTCGTGGAGTTCTAAATTTTCATAACTTCTTGATTCCCTAACTTGGTTGATGATTCACTTTGTTTAGTTGCAAGTCTTTCTTGGTCATCTTTCTAGTCGATGGATCAGAGGTTTCAAAAACTTCAAAACTTCAGACTTTGGTTCTAAGGTTCACTACTCAATATCATCTTTACGACTAAAGCAAGAATAGAAAAGAGATAAAGAAAACTTATTATTATAACCAATAACACTATCAATAAATGATCACTCACCTTTAAGTCTACGTTTATGACTTTCGCTGACTTCTGAATTGAGAAGTAGAACCTCAAACCGAACAAAATGTGTAAGAATAAATGACACTTTTGATTGTATTTATATCGATTGATGATTCCATATTTGGCGAATTATGTGGGATTTTTAAATGGTATATTAAAAATTGGGTGAATCCCACATGCTTATACAATGATACATTGTAATTTTCAAGGTGAAATATGTCCTCAAATGTAATTATTTTTTAATGTTATTGGTGAAATAGGTCCTCATAAGCAACTATTAATAAATTTTAATTAGTGAAATGGGTCCTGATAAAATGTTGTTTTAATAGTATTGGCGAATATGTAGGTGTTTTATTAAATGCTTTCAGGATTCCAGGAAAAAACATTAGTCGGTCCAATTGAAACATGTAGTTTGACAATGGCGAATTTGTTGCTTAAATTTGCCTCATAAAAAACTCATTGGTGAATGGACAGGCATTGGACCTATAGCTCATAAAATCCGAGCTATTTGGACACCCTATTGGCTGTGAGAAATTTACTAATTTTGACTTGACCGGTTTCTAGAATTTGCCACTAAATTTTTCCCTACTTCACATTTTGCATACCTGCAACAAGGACATCCATGAGACCGTATTTCTTTAAGGAATTATGTAAAATATTCACAAGCCTTGTCTATGCTTAGTTTTATGCAAGCCAATTGCATTTGCTTAAAGTTTTCTAAGGATTTTTCAACAAATCAATTTTGTAACTCATATTCTACAATCATACATTCTATGAGATTGCATCCCCTTGAGGAGTTTTTTCAAATGTTTAGTGTGCCTCGTCTATACTTCCACACTTTCAAGTGTTCATGTGTGTTATGGTAGTAGTGACTACAAAATATAAATCTCCCCTCCATTTTGCAAACTTTCCTATCAAAATAATTGTAATTGTTATCATAGGAAAAAATCCTCATTCCTTTATGCTTTAAAATAACACTCATTCATTGTTTCAAAGCTCCCATATTGGTGCAAGTGTGAGAGGCTAGAAAAATTGGTGGGGCTTAATTTGATGTCTGCCAATTTTATTTTCTTATAAATCTATAAAGCCTTTAAAAGAAATCCATTTTGTGCATATTTTGCAATCATTACACCATAAAATGGTGTCTCTTTGAGGGATTTTGTCATGTAATTTGCATATCTTGTATATGTTTCCACATTCTTCATACATGTCGACCAAAGCAGTTGTGACTACAATATCTAATAAAAATCCACTTCCCATTATGTGGCATTACACCTGTGAACTATATCTGCTCGAAAGTTTCTAAAGGATTTTCCACAAATGATTTTTTTGTGCAAATAGGAGGCGATGCTTTGGAGAGAGTTAAAATGGTAGATAGAACAATCTAAATGCCTTCATCATCACAGATGAAGCTAGATGCCACTATTGGAAGAAAATCCTCTACTCTCTTGAAGTTAATTTTATGTCATGCAAAGATAATGACAGCCCCCAACTACATGTCACAGTCAAGTTTCTCTTAGAGGATAGATCTCACATAGCATTGACCACAAGTGCAAAAGAAAAGGAACTGTAACAAATATCTACATAATTCATGGGGAGAGCTGAGAATCCTTCTACACTTGTTGAAATTTCTTGGTATTACATGCTTACTTGGCAGGTTACTCAAAACTAGAACTTATCTTCACATTATTCATGTTTTGATTGATGTCAACATTTAGAAAAATACTTCTACGGAGATGCTAGTAGTGTTGGAAAAGATCCAACTAAAGTGGGAAAAGATGAAAACACAGACCAAAGAGACAACAAGACAAGGAGGTTGAAATATATTCTATTTCATTCATTCACTAAAATATTACATTCAAAAAATGAGTAAACAAAAATCAGAGCTAAAGCTCTGTATATTCTTCATACAAAAACTGCACATATTCTGGCACACTTGAGCTTTTTATGTGTTGTTGCGTGCTAGAGATATTCTGGAGCACTAGAGCACTGCTCTCTATTAAAGTCTTCTACTGTTGTAGGTTCTCTTGAACATTCCCTTCTTGTTGTCATGTGTTCTACTAAACATTCCTCCTTTTTCTTCTCTACTATATCTCACTAACTAAAAAAACATTTTTTATTTTGTCTTTTATTGCCCTTTCTAAAAACTTCCACCCAATTTCAAATTCACCTACTGAAATAAATTTGCTGCAAAATCACATTAATTGGGATAGTAAATATCTGACAATGCAATTGGGGGGAACGATCCAAAATGGATCTCATCTGACTATGCATTAAATGCACTTTCGCATTGCTACTCAGGATTAAATATTCCAACACTCCCCCTTAATCTTGAGCCAAATTACTTTTCATCATCATTTAAAAAATTTAGAGCAAAGTTTCTGAAGCACCAGTCCCTATTTTTCATCAATCTGCAAAACTTCCAAAGCAACGGAGCAAAAATTCTAGAGCACTGGTGCAAAGTTTCTAGAGCATACCTGTTTGCACCTATTTTGATTTCTGGAGCTGTCTTGAACTAAAGTTTCGATGCATCTGCGCTTTTCTGATTTTCCAAAACTAAAGTTTCAGAGCATCAGGGCTTTTCTAAGTTTTCCAAAACTAAAGTTTTAGAGCATCAATGCTTTTCTGAGTTTTCCAAAACTATAGTTCTGAAGCATTCCTTCATACCAAGCATATCTCTTAGGCATTTAGAGTCTTTTGACAATGCCTTTGTGAAAATATCAATGACTTGCTGCTCAGATCTGTAGTTCTGAAGTTGAATCTCTCCATGCTCCACCAAATCCCTTATGAAATGATATCGGATCTCAATATGCTTACTTTTTCCATGGAAGACGGGATTCTTAGTCAAGGCAATAGAAGACATGTTGTCACAAAATATGGTTGTACCATCTTCTTATTGCTCATTCAAATCTACAAGGATTCTTCTAAGCCAAATGGCTTGACATGTTACTGCATTTGCTACAATATACTCTGCTTCAATTGTGGAGAGAAAAACTATGGGTTGCTTCTTTGATGCCCATGATATTGCTCTTGAATCCATGTGGAACAAATATCTTGATGTGCTCTTCCTATAGTCTATATTTCCTTCCCAATCATTGTCTGTGTACCCAACTAGTTGAAACTCATTGGAGGAGGTATACATAATGTCATAGTCTTCCATGCCATTGGCATACCTTAGAATTATTTTTCCTACTTTCTAGTGTGTGTTCTTAGGTTGCTCCATGAACCTAGAAATCAGGCTTACCGCGTACATCAAATCAAGTCTTGTTGTTGTCAAATACATGAAGCTTCCAACCATGCTCTTATAGAGGGTTGGGTTAACATCATTGTTGTTACCCTCTTTGTTTAATTTTTGACCTATAGTTGTTGGGGTTGGGGCTGGTTTGTTGTCCAACATTCTAAATCTCTTCAAGACTTGTTTAGCATAATTTTTTTGTGAAATAAAGATGCCATGCTCTATTTGTTAGACCTCTATGACTAGGAAATATTTTAGTAAACCTAGGTTTGTCATTTCAAGCTCATTTTTCATTGCCTCTTTGAAATTAGCAATGAAAATATTACTATTCCCTATGAAAAATAAATCTACATATAAAAAAACAATAAGAATCTCACCATTGGCTGCTTTGATGTAGAGTGTGGGCTCACTACTACTTTTGCTAAATCCATTGCTCAGAAGGTACAAATCAATTTTTTTGTACCATGTCTTTGGTGCTTGCTTCAACCCATAAAGATTTTTTCGGAGCCTGTAGACTTTTTCTTCTTGTCGTGAGACTTCGTATCCAGGTGGCTGCTCCACATACACCTCTTCTTTCAACACTCCATTCAAGAAGGTTGATTTGACATCCATTTAAAATACTTTCCATTTGTGCTAATTTGCAATTGCTAGGACTTCTCACTCTATTTCCAACCTTGCAACTAGTGCATATGTTTCATCATAGTCTCTTCCAGGTTGTTGTTTGTATCCCTTAACAACTAGCCTTGCTTTATGCCTCTCAACCTTACCATCAGCAATACATTTGGTCTTATAGACCCACTTAACTCCAATGATTGATTTCCCTTTGGGTAAATCAATGAGCTCACATGTTTTGTTTCTCACTATAGTGTCCAGCTCTTCATCCATGGCCTTATACCATTTTTCTTCTTTCACGGATTCTTAAAAATACATTGGATCACTATAAGAAAACATAACAAAATCTAAATTCTCATCAAAGTCATCATACCTTGTGTTATAAATTTCCCTCATGCTTCTAGTCTTTTTTGGCATTAATGATGCAAGCATAGGGTCTGAATTTCTGGAGCTGCTTGACTACTAGAATGATGAAGAATATTGTAAATTTCTGGTTGTAAATTTCTGGCATAACTGCCCTGCTAAAAGTTTCCAGAGCATCTACCTTGCTGAAAATTTCCAGAGCTACTACTACTATTTTTTGAACTATTACCTTGTTGTAAGGTTCTAGCACATCTACCCTCTGTATCTTCTTCATCCTCCAAAGGTAATGAGATAGAAATACCTATGTTGTTGTCCACCATTCCATCCCATGACTCATTTTCAATAAATTCAAAGTCCCTGCTGATCACCACTTTCTTGGTGATGGGATTGTACAATTTTTAGGCTTTGGATTCTTCACTATAGCATATGAAAATGCATTTTTCACCTTTGTCATCAAATTTCTAGCATTTCTCTTTTGGCATGAGTGCATATGCCACACATCCAAATATTCTCAAATGCTCAACACTCCATTTGCATTTTTTCCACGCTTATTATGGAATCCTATCACCAACAACCTTTGTGGGTCACCTATTCAAAATGTAGACTATTGTTGCTACAGTATCTCCCTAATATTCATTAGACAAACCTTTTTCCTTTAGCATGCTTGATGTCATCTCCGTGATGGTTATGTTCTTTCTTTCAGCCACTCCATTTTGTTGTGGAGTATACTGAGTTGTGAGTTGTCTTTGAATACCTTGAGACTTGCAAAAATTCATAAAATCTTGAGAGATATATTATCCCCCTCTGTCCATTCTGAGGACTTTGATATAGTGGTCACTTTGCTTTTCAGCCAAGGCCTTAAACTCTTTGAACTTCTCAAATGCATCTGATTTGTTCTTCAAAAGATACACCCAGATTTTTCTACTATAGTCATCTATGAGTGTCATGAAATTAAAATTTCCACCTAGGGTTGGGGTCTTCATGGGACCACACAAATATGAATGCACCATCTCTAATGGTGTTCTTGCTCTCCTAGAATTCCCTAATTGAAAGGGTTTCCTATGTTGTTTACCTAGGATGCATGCTTCACATTTTCCATTGGGCTCTACAATTGCTAGTAGGCCCCTAACCATATCTTTTTTAGCTAAAATATTTAAACTAAAATAAACTAGATGCCCATACCTCAAATGTCAAAGCTTGGTTGGGTCTTGGATGACTATTTTGAAGGCCGATTGTTGTAGGCCTATTGACTATGCTGAGATTTGCATTTTGAGGGGAAACATCTGGTTCTTTGTCATTTGAACCACTACCATAAATTTCTTACTTCCATCCTTGTCATAGATGATGCATTCCCCTTTCTCCATTAGCACTCTATAACCATTTTGGACCATCTGTCCAATGCTCAAGAGATTGTGTTTCATTCCTAGGGCATAAAAGACATCATGGAGTTGTCTTTCTTCACCATACTTGGTTTGTAAGCACACTATGCCCTTGCCCATGACTAGAACCTTCTTATTGTTTCCCATTTTAATTTCAAACTTAATGTTGTTGTTTATGGAGGAAAATAAATTTTTGTTACCACTCATGTGGTTGCTACAACCGCTATCCAAATACCAAACTTCAGCGCTACCTTGTTCTCGAGGATTGCATGCAATAAACACTAGTGACTATTTTTCATTTTTTAGCCTTGTTCCCATTTTCCATGTTTACATTTTGACTTCCTTGGTCATGTTGTTTCTTCCTACATTCACTTGTATAGTGACCATACTTGTGATAGTAGTAACACTACGCATTGCTCTTATCACTCCTTTGATTTGAGTTGCTATTCTTCTTTGTGTTTTGGAAGTCTGACTGGGAGGTGCTTGCCTCCCCTTGACTATTTGAGCCTTCTCTTCTGGAGTTGCTTCTACCTCTACCCCTTTGACCTCTTCCTCTTCCCCTGCCTCTCACATTGGCTTGAGATTTGAAGGCTTGCTCCTGGGAAGAATTTGTAGACCTATTTAGGCATTGCTCATGGGTTTGAAGTGAACCCATTAACTCATCAACTAACATTTTTGAGAGGCCTTTTGCCTCTTCTATGACAATAACCACTAGGTCAGATTTTGTGGGTAAAATTTTGAGAATATTCTCCACAATCTTCTGCTCTTCCATGGTTTCTCTATTTATCCTCAACTGGTTAACCAAGGTGGAAGCCCTTGTATGAAAATTTAAAATGGACTTGCTATCCTTCATCTACATGGTCTCAAATTCTCTCCTTTGCAGCTGGAGTTTGACTACCCTAACTTTCTCTGTCCCTTTGTAGGTGGTTTGAAGTATTTCCCATGCTTCTTCTGCATAACTAGTTGTTGCTATTCGAGGAAAGATAGCCTCTGTCAAGGCTGCCTCAATCAAACTGAGGTCTTTGGCATCATTTTTTCTTGTCTCCTTCAACTGATTCTTTTGAGCATTGCTCAATGATGTAAATACATTTGGGTCAATCACATCTTTGAACCCATTTTCTACTAACTCCCATAAATCATTTGTTACTAAAATGGTTTTCATTTTCTTTGCTTAGACGTCATAATTTTTACCATCAAACATAGGTGGTTGTTGCCAACTCCTATTATCTCCTTCAGCCATTTTGCTAATTGGGGAAAATACAAATACCCAGAAAAAATCTATGGCTTTTCTTCACTACCTACAAGACTAGGGCTTTTCTAAATACCCAGAAGCTAGGGTTCTATCACTGCACACCTAGGAACAAAGCTAGGGCTTTAAAAAATGAATTCCCAAAAAACTTAGGGCTCTGATACCAGTCTATTGGAAAAGACCCAACTAAAGTGGGCAAAGATGAAAAAATGAACCACAGAGACAACAAGACAAGGAGGCTAAAATATATTCTATATCATTCATTCACTAAAAGATTACATTAAAAAAATGATTACACCAAAATTAGAGCTAAAGCTTTGTATATTCTTCATACAAAAATTGTGCATATTCTAAAGCACTGGAGCTTTTTGTGTGTTGCTGTGTGTTGGAGATATTTCGAAGCACTAGAGCATTGCTCTTTGTTAAAGTCTTCTATTGTTGTGGGTTCTCTTAAACATTCCCTTCTTGTTGTCCTATGTTCTACTAAACATTCCTCCTTGTTCTTCTCTGCTATATCTTACTAACTAAAAAAACATTCTTTTCTTTTGTTTTTTTTTGCCTTTCCAAAAACTGTTGCCCAATTTTAAACTCACCTACCAAAATAAATTTGTTGCAAAAGCACATTAATTTGGACAACAAATATCTAACAATGCAATTGGGGGGAACAATCCAAAATGAATCTCATCCGACTGTGCATTAAATGCACTTTCTCGTTGTTGCTCAGGATTAAATATTCCAACAAGTAGAGGTTGAGAAATATGGCTATGCAAATTTCAATTATATTTTGTTTGAAGTTTTCTAAAGTCCTTTCCAAAAACCATTCTAATCATTTCCTACGATTATAGCACTGCATGATATAATATCTTTGTGAGGCACCCTATTAATAAATTCATTGTCTTACCTATGTGCCATATTTTGGAAGTGAAATATTTTGCATGCATATGCATGGCTGAGGGTTGAGTTACAATGAACATAAAAGCAATATAAACATTTATTTTATCAATTTCTTAGATATAAGGAAGTTATGTAGGATCTATACCTCTGTTATATGTTAAACTCACTGGCTTTTATTCCTAATCACGAGCTTTCCTTCTCACCAAATTCATCCTTTCTCTGCAATCCTCATGTGATGTGGGTAGGAGTCTTATTCTCAACACCATGCATAGATAAAGCTTTTTAAACTTATTGAAATTGTCCATGCGCCCTCGTATATAATCACTTTGGCTAGAATATAGAGAATACAAACTGCAATCAAACCTCATGCCCTACATATACTCCTATTCAATATTGGTGTGAGAGTGCCATCAATCACCAAGTCTCTAACTTTTCACAACTCCAATCATTTGCATAAGCTTTCTCCTAATGGTTATGATAACTTCTTTCCCCCTTTTAAAAGTTCACTATTTTGGAGTTTTGAATTTGCTAGGATAATAGTCATAAAGAAGATTTTTGAAGTTTTGAATTAGCTTGAAAAATAATGAAGATAGGACATGATTTAACCAACTAATAATAGGTTTCAAAACTGACAATCTTTGAACATGCTCAAATGATACCCAATTCTAAAGACACTATGGAGACACAAATTATAGATCAATCAAGCAATGTATTTGATGTGTGTTGGTGAATAGATTTTTCCTCTATAAGATTAAATACAAAATGAAATTCCAAAGGACTAATCAATTTACAACACTTGGAGAGATTACCATTGCATTAGTAATCTTCCTCTGAATTTTTAATTGAGGTACAACTCCCTCTTCTGATGTAATTTTGATTTTTTTTAAATATATAAAATGTGGGTATGCTTTTGATAAAAAAGCAAGAAATGAAAACTAACACCTATTCATAGCCATGAAATAGATGCAAAGAAAAGTGATTTAAAGCTAAAGAAACTACTTCAATGTTGAAATATATTGGCAAACAATTAATATCGTAACTCACATACTAGACTATCAATGCTTGCTAACTCGACTCGATACAATCTTAACCATTCGCTACAAATAAATGAATCAAATAGCATTGAACAACACATCCTCTCAGGGAAGGAATATCCAAATGTTCATCTAAGCTCACATGTTTATTCAAAAACATTAGTATTTAACTCACAATTTACTATACACAGACAATAAACATTCACAGTAATGAATTAAAACTAAAAAATTTAATTCTTCTATTATGATTGATTCTCACTCATGCATCGCAGTGTGTAATGGGGATCAAAATGCTAGGACCTTGCAGTATCCAACTATGGGATATTTAAAATTTTACATTGAAATAGTTAGGATTTCTTAAAAACTGGCTCTTGGACACCAACCATCGTCTGGCCAAATAAAATGGTTGGCCAGAAATCGGCTAACCTTTGTCAAACTATGACAACACCTTTATTAATTTCTATTTTTAAGGATGGTTATGATTATATCCCATCTCTCGATTGATAAGATGAGTGAATTAATCATCGCTTACTATAAGCAGACCACATGGCTTACCTTCATGTGAAATATCTACCACTTTCAATTCCTAGTGACTACTGGTATGCCACCTAAGATCATTATGTGCAACTTCTTTAAATGAGGAGGATTTCATCACTATTTAAATCCAACTTACTATATTCCATCACATTGCCTTGCTTAAGTTAATTGAATTTGAAGTAATTTGGATGTAATTTTAGTATTAATTGCTTCCAAGTAAGCTCTGCCAATTTTCCTTCGCCATTTTATAAACTAAAATCACCACTATTCATCTACACACTACTAATTTATGCATCTGGAAATATGTCAATTTCATCAAATGAAGTGGTTGTGGAGAGTGATTTCCTAGTTTTGGAGGGTATTTAGTGTAGTGTCATCCATAGGTTGGTGATAGACCAACTTAGAGAAATCTTCCCGATCTACAATGATGTGGACAAGGAAGTGATCCATAAAATCATTGGCAAGCGTGCTTAATGTCTTAGATGCACATCCATAATTCCAGTCTGCTTGAGCACTTCCTATATAACATCGTGCGTACCTCTAGGAGTTTCGAATGGGGGTTGCGAGCTGCTGAGTGTCCTGTTCATCCATAATACTTTTTGTGCATTGAAGATGCTCTAAGAGGCCTTTCTTGTTATCCACATGTGGGCTAAGTAGGTGATGTGATTTGCATCGCTTCTGCGTTGCACAATGAATGGGTTGGTCAAGTCATTTCCCTAATATGTGTTGGTCTGGAGAGAAACAATATGGAGGCATTCACCCACTTTGTCGAGTTTAACGAGAACCTCTTCTCCCCTACATAGAACATATGCAAGAAGTCATCAAAGCTATTAGAGTCCTCATGTTCACTCTCTACATCTAAATATCTTATGTTGTGAAATCCCTATTTTTTTGTCAATGTAATACAAAACATTTTAATGATAAATATATAAATATATATATCTATCTTTTTGGCTTTCAAAATGCTTTGTTATGGGAATGCCTTGGAAATATTTTGTTTTCTTTCATGTTCCCTACTTATATCTTTTCATTTTATTCTCATGGTGAATGACTTAGTCTTCATGGATGAAATCCTTTATTTCTTATAAGCAACTTTCTCTTTTGCAAATGCATCCTTGATAACAAAACAATTTTTGGCCTTAGATGTACTGGTTATCCATTTTTGGGTAGGTTCTTGAAATACTTCATAGTCCATCATTGTGATGAAACCTGCTCTTATGCCACCTTACTAAAAAAAATTGAAACATCTTAACCTGCTCATTAGCCCCTTCTTACTATTATAAAAAACATGTAGAAAATAATCATGTCTTGAAAACCAAAGTGGAAATGAAGAAGTTTTGAGAACCCTATCAGAAATCAACAAAGGTTTCAAAAATTTGTGAAATATCGCCAAGTTCTTTTTACTACTTCAGCCTTCAACCATCCAATTCCCTTCCTCAATTACAAAGTCCTTTTAAAAACTTATTGACCATCAAACAACTTATCACAAAGATCGACACATGTATTTTCGAAGAGTTAAGCTTGTCGGGTGAGAAGAGAGTTCTAAAACCACATCGATATCCAATATAGTTTTTTAAATTTGGTTAAAAGCTAATGAGAGTAACCTTTTGATTTGTCTAAGTACTTTGAAGGAATTAAAAGGGGGTGGGTAACTGAAAATGATGGCAACAATGTGAAAAAATTAAAATTGAGCTATTCAAAAATTAGGGGATAATTGTAAGGTATGAATCTCAAATAACAATAAATAAATCAAAAGTCATAGGAATAATTTTATTTACAATAATTCAAGAGGATTATCCTCATTACATGCTAGGTCATCACTTGACATTACATTCTTACATAGGACAATTACATAGAACAATGAGGTACAAAGGTTGACTTAGTTGGTTCATCACCAACAAGTCATAACATTACAATGAAAGTACAAATATTGAACAAATACATTGAAATCCTCCACAAAAGATACAATCTAGAAATACATATATTCCAATAACAAGTCAAATAATAATATGGTGATGCAAATAATAAGCCTCTAACTGCCTTCGACCTTCACATAGTCATCTACAAATAAGAAGATGAGAACATGGTCCAAACGCTTTTTCCACCCAACCACGAAGCCTACGCTTCCCTAAAGAGTTCTTCCTAACATGAAGCACCACTAACTCTACACAAGATTCTTCACAAAAATAAATTGATGTACAGGATGGAATCTAGTGCATGCCTAGTATATATAAATGCATTTATAATTACTCTAGAATATGTAATAATCAATAGTAAGATATGGCAGAGAGAAATATAAATAAATAATACATCTATCTCAATGGTCTACCACATAAAGATAGCTTGAGATGAACAATCCTATACCTAAGACTACTTTTTTATAAAAAAATGAAATGAAGATCAAACATAAAAGCTTGAATGTGGCAACATTACATTTTTGGAGGCTTTTATTGTGTTTGTTCTTCCAGAACTCCAATTGTTCTTAATTAGTTAGTCGCTGAGAATTTTTTTTTATTGGCATCCAAAACATAATGTAGTCCATATACATCAAAAGAAAATAAAGAAAATAACTTAAAATTTAATCTCACAATGGCTATTGCTCTAATGTTTTTGCACTTCTAGCAAATAATTGAAGGTTTTTACCTTACATCTATATAGACGTTGACTCTTCATAGTCATGACCTCCATGATGTTCTACACAACCATGATATGCTCTTCTTCCAAGATCCTACCATCCAAACTCTTTAATCCATCTATCAACTTCCCCTATATCGTCATTGTCTTCCAGGTATGATGCGGATTCCCTAGTTAACCAAGTTTTTCCCCCAATCTTTGGGGTGAATAACATCTCTCTTCTGCATACACCTCCAGCCTGCGACATGACCCACAAGCTACTACATATTTATTTTTGTTTGCCTATCCTCTGCACCAAATCCATTTTCTGAAAGGTGAAAATGGAACTCACAAAGGCGTCCAATGATAACGACTGCTAGGAACTATTAACAAATATGATTAGGATTTTTGTATGGATTAGGGACAATGCTTCATAATATTCCCAAACTTTCCCTCCCTTTTTTTAATGTTACACCAAGATATATTTCCCCCACTCTCCAAATTCTTTTTAATGATTCATAATTACTTCCATTTCTTTTATTTTCTTATAAAAGAAATGGCAGTCTTTGTGACCATTTAATCATACAACAGTTACTTTTTTTATCTTCCTCTTTCTTATCTTGCATGCATGCAACCCTTACCAATAATAACTCACTTTCATGCAATTTTAAAGAATGATGCATGATTTTATTTAAGTTGTTTTAATTTAGTTATTTAATTTAATGTCATTTTACTTAACAATTGCTTTCATGAAATTACATTTTAATTAGCAATTAAATTTAGTTTTTAATTCAATTCAATTTTATTTAAATTTTCATTCAATATTATTCCTTCTATTAAACATAATTTAATAATTTATTTATTTATTTATTTATTCTCATTAATAATTCTAGCATTTTATAGTTTTGATAATCAAATATTTATAATATTATTATTATTTTATCATATCTATTTGATTAAAAACTGTAGAAGCTTAATTAAATATGATCTATTTAATTTTTCTTAATAAAATTAACTTTTGAAAATAATAATCACAAACTTAAACTTTAAATCTATTTATGCAATAATTTTATAGTTAAGCTTAAGAAAGATGGCATCACTTTCAGTCACCCCCTTTTAAAACAAATAAAACTCCACCAAGTATTTAGCTAAATCAAAAAATTATCTTTGTCGGCTTTTAATCAAGTTTTCAAACCAATATCGAATACTAATGAAGTTTCATAACTTCTTTGCCACCCAACAAGCTTAAGCTTTAAATCCCTTTGTGTCAATCTTTGTGGTAGTTGTTAGTCTGGTGGTTGTCAAAATGTTAACGTGGCCGAAAAGTGAGCCTACAAGGGAAAAGATTGAAAAAAAAATGAAGTCACTCGATGGATTATTACAAAGTTTTCAAACCTTTGTTAGTTCTGGAAAGGGTTCCCAAAACTTTCACATTCCCAATGTTGTTTTCAAATTAAGTTGTGATTACTTTTCTAAGTGTTATTTGTAAAGAAGGAAGGGTTAATGAATAGATTAAGGTGTCTTAAAGAGGTTATCCATCACAATAGCATATGAGCAGGTTTTCATAACTAAGACAAACTCTAAAGTATTTCAATGAACCAACTCAAAAAATAGTTAACCAACACATTCAAGGTTGAATACTGCTTCATTAATAGATATATGTTTGCAAAAAGAAAAGCTACTTGCAAAAATAAAATTTCATGAGAAATACACCCATGAGAGCAATAAACATAAAAAAAAACATAATATTTCCAGGAGATTTCCATAAGAAAGAGCATTTTGAAATCCAAGAAGGTAGATATATGTATATATTATCGTAAAACGTGTGTATTACATTATCACAAAAGAGGGATTTAGTAGCACAAGGGGTCTTAGATACAGAGAGTAAAAAAGAGGACCCCAATTGCCTCAATGACTTCTTGCATACGCTCAATCTGTATAGGTGAAAAGAGATTCTCATTAAATTCAATAAAGTGGGAAAAAATTTCCATGTTGTTATGCTCCAGCCCAGCATGCAGTAAGGCGATAGCTTAATCAGCTCACTCATTATGAAGCACAAAAGAAATGTAGATAGCATCACCAACCAAGCCCACATGCGGATGTATAAAGAAACATCTCAGAGAATCTTCAATGAATGACAAATAACTTGGCCTAGCTAGATGTTTGGTAGCTCACAACCCCCATTCAAAACTCCTAGAGGTATGTGTGATGTTGTACAGGAAATGCTCGAGAAGACTAGAATTGTGAACATGCACCTGGGACATGAAGTTCTCGTCTATGATCTTTAGAATTGCATCCTCTTCCACATCACTGCAAATCAAGAAGATATCCCTAAGCTAGTCTATAACCAGCCTACAAAAGGTTTTGCACTCAATACCCTCTATTACAAGGAAATCACTCTCCACAACTATATCACTTGATGTGCTCGACATGCTTCAAGTATAAATTAACATTTTGCAAAGTGAATAGTGGTGAAGTTGATTTATAGAAGGAAGAGAGAACTAGTTGAGTTCACTTGAAAGCAATAAATGTTGGAAGTACATCCAAATTGCTTCAAACTCAATGAACTTAGCAAGGTGATGTGATAGAAATTTAGTGAATAAGATTCAAACATTGACAAAATCATCTACATTTAAAGAAATCATACAAAGGTTGTCTTAGGTGGCTTGTCAATAGTCACCAAAAATTAAAGGTGGGGGACATTTCCCATAGGTATAGGCCATGTTTCCTACTTATAGCAAGCATCTATTCATTTCCCCATCATATTAATCAGAAATAGGGATGTAATCATACCCACCCTTAAAAATAGAAATTAATGACTATATTGACATAATCTGACAAGAATTAGTCAGTTTTTTACTAGCCTTTTATTCAGCCCTGAGATGGCAGTTGATATTCAAGAATCTGTTTTCAAGAAACCCAATTGTGATGATGTAATTTTAAATATCCCTTTGTTGGATATTGTAAGGGTCTAACATTTTTTATCCCGCTTGCACTGTGATGCCTGAACTTGAGAATTGATCATAATAGAAGGATCAATTTTATGGTTTTAATATATTGATGTAAATGTTTATTATCTATGTGCAGTAAATTGTGAGTTAGATACTAATGTTTATGAATAAGTCTATGAGCTTATATGAACATTTGACTGGTCCTTCCTTGTGAGGATGTGTTGTTTAGTGGTGTTTGATTCTTTTATTTATAGCAATTTTTAAGATTTTATTGAGTCGAGTTAGCAAGCTTTGATAGTCTATTCTATGAGCTATGATATTAATTGTTTGACAGTCCATTTTCAACATTGAAGTTAGTTCTCTTTAGTTTTAAATGTATTTTCTTCCGCATCTATTCATGCCTATGAGTAGATGTTATTTTTCCTTTCCTTCTTTCTTGTCAAAAGCATACCCTTGCTTTCATATTTAAAATATATATATATCAAAAGAGGGGGGTGATCCCACAAAGTTGGTTTACAATTTCTGGGAGATTCCATTTTTTCTTGAAATCATATATATTTAGAAAATATAATGATTTAATCCTTTAAAATTTTCATTTAAATCATTCCAATTGAAGTGGGTTTGATCAAAATACCTTAGATTAAACCCCCTTGGATAGAACCCCGCTAGTTTTAAACCATACCTATAACGGAATCTCCTTTACACCTATCAAAATGCTTATAAAAAACCACTTTTGATTTATCTTTTGGGGGATAAAATGAATTCATTTAAATATGTAGTCCTTATTATAAGCTTCCCAAAAAGTATAATTTTAAATAAATTTAATTTTATTATTATTTTTATTTTTATTTCTTGTGAATGTAGGTTTTTCACCGAAAATCAAGATCTTTGTTCTACACATATGGAAAAATAGAAGATTATCAAAAAAAAAAATTAAATATGAATGCACCAGATATTGAAGTCCTTGATCCAGCAAAAAAATAACTTCAATACATACAAAAAAAGTTGTGTTATATAGTCTGCCTATTTCTGAATTGTAATTGGTTTGACTTCGAAACTTGATTAAGGAAAAAATATTTAGTAAAACACTATGAAACCAATTGGAAGCACTAGATACTGTAGTTACAAATCTAAACTCAAAAAAAATTTATGTGTTATATGGTGAGCGTCACTCCTTAAAAATGGTGTTTACTAAAAAAAATTATTTTCAAAGGAGATGGAAAAAGAAGTGCAATTTGATTCCAAAATTTTTGAAAAAAATATATTTAGAATCTACATACAAAATGTCACAAATCACTAGTTTACATCATCTTCAAATTCCTCATGGTTTAGCCGCTATAGGTGCCCGAAAGTGAAGATTTAGTTAGAAAAAATCAGTTCAGTGTCCAGTTTGGCCAAAAATTGTAAACCAATATTGTGGGATCACCCAGGGCATTGTACCTCAATTAAAATTTAGAGGAAGATCACCAATGAAATGGTGATCTCTCCAATTGTTTTTGATCGATTAGTCCTTCTTTAGGCATTAAAGAGTCATTTTATATTAATCGTTCAAGGACAAATCTATCAACCAATAGATTTTTGGCAACTATGTTAGGGAATTGTGTGAAGACTTTCATAGTCACTTTATCCATATCATGATCAAAGATGGTGTTACTGCATGAAAAATATTTCCTATTTTACAACCAAGTTTAGATTTGGTTACATTGGAACAAGAATATATCATCTCTTAATTGAACACTCTTGCATGGTGGTACCGAGGAAGTGTGCCAAAATATATGAGAGTAAGCTTTGTGCTTGAAGAAGAAGAAGAAGATCGTGCACAATGCCCACCAAGACCTATGGTTAAGAGGTTTCCAAGGATCAAGATTATGGATTATCCTAACCCAACACCTTGACCTAATCAAAACCATAACCTTCCACCAACCCGAAGAGAGTTGCCTTAGAATTGATAGCTTCATATTTTTTTCTAATGGCTTCTTCTTCGTCACAAGTATGGAGAGCCAGATTTGGACCCCTGGAATTATCAAGATATTTTCCCCTCCCCAAAGGATCAAGGGAACATTTCCCGACATTCACTGGGAAGGTGTGTGAGATCCTGAAGATCATATACATGCCTTTTTTATTGCATGTGCTATCTTTGGAATTATTGAAGAAGATGTTTGATTTTTTGTTACATCTCTAGAAGGACAAGTAGTAGAATGGTTCAGAACACTTGATGATGGATGCATTACTGATTGGAACACTTTGACAGACAAATTTATTGAGAGACTCAAGATAGTGGTCAACGTAGCAACACTTTTGAGGTCTCTTTTCAATATAAAGTAAAGCGAAGGTGAATATGTCAAAAGCTTTATTGATAGATTCACTAGAATCTTGGAATGAATTTTGTGCTCCAATAGACCTACCCCATCCAATTTGGCAGTCACCTTCATACATTCCCTACCTCCTAAAATTCATTTTGTCCTAAGAAGAAGGGTCATAGTTGATTTTGAAGCAATAAAGACTAAGTCCATAATAATAGAATAGGATCATGAACATCTAGGAGATGAATCATTCCTAGGTTCAAATTGTATTCCAAGAAAGGCTTTCAGAGTGCTAAGTGGTGATGAATTTTCTAGGACCAATTCCTCAAAAAATTTCATGTCACATCGAGGATCTTTAAACACGCTTAGGGCAGGAAGCAAGAGTGAGGTTTACGTGGAACTCTTAGGACCAGAAGTTGAAGATTCTGATTTCTCAGAGGATGAAGATCTTATTTTCCATAGCACCATGAGTCCTACCCCAGATTCTATCACCCCAACACAAAATAATGTCAGGAAACCAACTAGTCTATAGGTTTGGGTAATTTTAGCATCTTTTGGATAGTCTATTCAAATAATTCAAAATGAATAAATAACTAAGAAAGGTGATGGGAAGAGGCTTGAAGTTCTACATACCCTCACTTTGGAGCATGGAAAATTAGAAGAAAGTCCTAATACTAAAATTGAAATATAGAAAGAAAGGAAAATGGGAGAAGGAATATGTACTAACAAGAATCTTGTATTGGAAGGTTCTCTTACAAAGGAGGTGTCAAAGATTCCCACCAAATAGCAACTCTCGATGAAGGTTGCATTCATCTACTAGTTGGAAGGAGTGAGTAATTTTAGAAATGCACAAAGCCATTTGGTCCTTGTAGAGATTATTCTAAGTAATAATGGGGCCACATTAAACATGAATGAGGTGGTTTATGTTTCCTCCTCACTACCTAATCAGTTTCCAAGTAGTTCTTTTTAGTTTTTTGCAATCGTTGGAATGACTCCATTGAAGGCCAGCCTAACTAGAGATGTGGCTAAAGACATAAATTGGGTCCTTTTAATCAAAAGTTGATCTAGACATACGTGGAAATTGTGTGAGAAACCTTTTGCTATGTAAGTCCTTTCTATATTAAGGCAACGCTTTTTAATGTGTAATTAGGACAAAGGCATGCTCCTCTTAGTTATTATGGATTGTACTTTTCTCAACCTCAATGGCTATGTATAATTAATTATTATTTTTGTGGTTGGTAGCTATCCCCTACCTTGTAAATAGGGTTCCTTTTCTTCATTGTTTTGCTTTTGGGTTTGGTCCCATTTTTGGTGTGTGTCTCATTTTTGGTGTGTTTGATCCTCTAATACATGGTCATAACTCTATTTCCCAATGGATAAGGGATTGGTGTACAAAATTTTAAGTTTGGGTTCACATCTTCATCTTCACAGACCTCATCCCCAATCAAATCCAAGTGTTGTCATTTCTTTCAATCACCCCCTTTTAAAACAAAGAAAACCCCACCAAGTACTTAGCTAAATCAAAAAAAATCATTTGTCAATTTTTAATCAAGTGTTCAAACCAATTTCAAATACCGATAAAGTTTCATAACTTATTTCCCACTCAACAAACTTAATCTTTAAAGCCCTTTGTGTCAATATTTATGGTAGTTGTTAGTCAGCCTATGGTTGTTGAAATTTGAAAATGGCCGAAACAGTGAACCAATAAAGGAAAAGATTGAAAAAGAAACAAATTCACTCGATGGATTATTATTAAGTTTGTAAACTTTTTTTGATTCCCAACAGGGTTCCTAAAACTTTCACATTCCCGATAATGTTTTCAAATTAAGTTGTGGTTACTTTTCTAAGTGTTATTTGTAAACAAGGGTTAACAAGAAGATTAAGGTGTCTAAAAATTGGTTATTCAGCATGGTGGCATATGACTAGGTTTTCACAACTAAGGTGGACTCCAGAGTATTTATGAAACATATAAAAAGAGGTCACCATCAATAGGGTATCAATGATGAACCTAATTTTCACTAGGTGTGTGTTTCATTCAATTATGTGTGCAATATGATGCTACTAAGGTGCAAAAAGTAAACCTAACTATTATAATAACAAAAAGGAGGTTTTAATACATTGAAACAATGTGTACCTTGTTGAAAAGGTGTTATTTTGGGGCCCACTAAGGACTCACTCACCTTTAGTGGTGAATGGGTCCCCATTAGGGTTTTTGAAAAGTGCTTTCTAGGTTTTATTCCTCTTAGTTTGTAACTCTAGATTCCAGATGTTCACTACTTTAGGAATTACTAAGGACTCATTCACCTTTAGTGGCGAATGGGTCCCTATTAGGTTTTGGAAATCAATCTCTAGGTTTTGTACTTCAATGTCTCCACTTCCAACTCCTCAATGCTTAGCTCCCCAATAGTCTAAAACAAATCCTATAGAAGACTTTTTGTGATCTTACAATGTAGACGACAACTTTTCTCCAAATCTCGCTCTTCAACCTAAAACCTACAATCACACATTCAAGAGGAGAAATTTTTTTTTGTTATGGGATAGGGGTTTTCCTTGATCAAACCCCATTTTGATAATTAAATCTTGAGATGAAACAATGAAAATGCATGAAAGAATGATGAATGAACAATGTAATGTAACAACTCACCAATCCTCAATTGAAACCTTGGTTCATGAAAATTTGAATATTGTAATGAAGTGGCCTTGTGAATGTAGATCTTGATCATAAGCTTGAATATGCAACTTTGATAATGGATCACCAATGCTACATCAACACACTAGCTCACCAACATGCAAGACTTTGACATGATGATAGATAACTTGATTACTGCAATAAAACCTTGATAATCTACCCTTGAATGTCCTTAAAATGCTCTATAATTCTCTTGCTCTTGATCTCATGAAGTCACATAAAAATTCTATGTGAAACTATATGAATTAGCCTTGTATTTATACTAAATCTAAGGTTTAACCCCGAAATTCAAATAATCCAAGCCAACATCAGATCTACGATTGAAAATCATTAAAATCCTACCACAAATAAATTCAAAAAGGGGTGTCTTAGGAAAGGAGGACCCATTTTCCACCTTGGGCGAATGGGTCCTAGCACAATTTCCTAGGACCTAACTTTGGGGAGGTGAAATAACATCAAAAACCCATCTCAATTATGCCAAGAAAGGGGTGTCCTATGTTAGGAGGACCCATTTTCCAGTAGTGGTGAATGGGTCCTAGCATATATTTCTAGGACTCCAACTTTTCCAATGTAAGTGTTATGTAGTATCATTAATGGGTGTTGGGATAGATCCTTGAAAAATGCAATTAATAAGGCTTAGATTTGAATTAAAGGGCCAATTAAGCTCAATTAATTAATGAATCCCTAGCTTAGTGTGAAAGTGTAGTAAAACACTTTACAACACCCTAAATAAGGCACAATTAAGTACATTTTATTAAAAGGTCCCTAGACTCAATGTGAATGTGTAAAACACATTACAACACTAAATCAAGGAAAAATTAGGTTCATTTGTTGTTAATTATTCCTAAATGTAGGAAAAAGGGATACTTTTTCCATTAATACATTTTTCTCCCACTTTAGTGGGAGTTTTCCCCATGTCAAAGTCACACTAAAGTATACATTCAAGAAAATTAAGTATGCAACAATAACAAAGATACGTAGTCATACCCTATCAAAAGCCAAGAAAAACAAAGGATCAAGCACAACAATTCCAACACAATGTGGAATGTGGTTGTTTATCTGTAACATGCATGCTCACTCTGGGGTAGTGGAACCTCAGTCCATCCACTAGGTGAGTTATCCCAACAAGGTGGAAAATGAATCATATTAGCCTCCCATACCATACCAAAGTTATCCTCCTGACAACTTTGATAAGGCACCACAATGTAATGCTTTTGAATGTCATGTCTATAAGTTCTTGTTAAATGATATTTTTCTTTGTTCATGTAAGGTCTTCTCAGGGAACATCATGCCTAATGTCTCCAAGAGAGGAAAAGACAAGAATATCATATCACCACTTATGGGATGCATCTCGTTTCACATCATGCCACCAAGGGAGATTATATGATTAGAAATATCGCATTCTTGGAGGAAATCAAACCCAATGACACCACCAAGAAAAGGTCACGTCACAAGAAAAAATAAATCATTCCTTAAAATATGCCAAAAGATGTCATCGATGTATGCCTCCACTTTAAAGCGGTTGCTAACACCATTACTGTGAGAAACTACTTTAAAGTAGCCAATGTTTTCTCCTAATACATGAGAGCTTTCCTCAGAAAACCCTATGCCAAGTCATATGTCTCCAAAATAAAGCTACGCTATTAAATAGGGAGGGATTTCCCCCAAAAAATACAATGCTAAATCAAGAAAGAAAAGTATGTCACATGTAAGCCAACTTAAGGCATGTCATCTACATCTCGAGCTTGCTCTTACATATACATGGAAGGCGGTCAACTCTTCAAAAGAGAAAATGATAAGTTCCATATGAGGAAAAAGCTACCTAACTCCTTGCCCCCACTGAGTGTAAGACAAGGGTGAGTTGAGGATAGATGATGGTATGCCACTCCTTGCGATAAGGAAATGATTTGCAATGAATGTAAAATATGCAATAGTGAGTATCCTATGATCCTACAAGTATTACATGGAAATGAGCAGCAACTATTGTTATTGATTATAATGAGTAGACAAAGTAGCAATTGTATGCATATCTAATGAAATATTTCCACATGTAGTATCTATTAGTTCAGGATGCACCAAAGTTAAACTTGTCTTGGAAGAATCTTTTGTAAGGTTGTTGATATTAAGCGAAGGATTTTTTGTTTCTTTCAAGGTACAATAACCAAAACCATGAGTTGTTTCTTGTGTGTTAATCTCTATAGGGACATAGATACCTTGTTCTCTAGCACCACATCCTTTTCCACTATACCCAAGTTTCTTCATAAGTTCATAACCTCTTTTCTAAATATTTTTCATTTCATTTGGTTCGGAGGTTGCTCATAATCAACTTCATCAAAGTTTTTTGTGTAATTTGTTTCTTCTAAAGTGGTTGAAGTGGATGCTTCTGAATTTTGTGTTGACATTACTACTTTTTCTTTTCCCTTGTCAGAATCCTTTGTTATGATCTTGTATTCTCCCATAAATGTAGTTATGAAATCAAAGGAACTCGAAGCATCTTCCAATAATTTTTTGACTTCTTCAATATGCTTTTCTTTTTCTTTACCAATATGCAAAAAACTTTCAGGTTCAGGGTCAACCTTGATTGTGTACACTTTGTTATATATATGAGAAATGGCATTATAACTTGGTTGTTTCAAAACATTATCATCATCGAGTTTCCTTTTAGGTGGTTCTAAGATGAGCACGGGATTATTTTTAACTTGTGGTTGTTGTGAGGGTGGATGAATGATAAGTTGAGGCTTAGGTGGTTCAATAATTAGAGGACTCAAGGGAGTTCTAATGTTCATAACCTCAACACACTTGTGCTTATTTTCATGATTTATTAGAGAAAAGGAGTCTAATGTCACTTCAACATCTTCATCTAAGGAAGCCACATTACTATTGTTTGAAAGACATGCATCAATATTTTCATTTTCTTGCACCATGACATCTTCTCTAGTAAGAAAGTTTTTAGGAGAGCTACAAACTAGATTTTTGTGACATTCAATGTTTGGTTCTTCTAAAATAACTTCATCACAAGTAGGGGACTACTCAATGGTTGGGTTTTCTTGTTTATCAATGATGTCATTCTCTTGTTCAATAACGTTTTTCCTAGGGGGAGAGAAACAAATAGGATTCTCATGACTCTCATAGATTGGATCTTCTTCACAAATAGGAGAGATATTAGGAGAATGCCAAATTTGATTGTTATGATTGTCCATGATTTCATCCTTTTCTCTAAGGTCTCATTCTCTTGTGCCATAATATCTACCCTAGTAGGAGAGCTATCACATTCCATGATTATATTTTGTAAAGTAACTTCATCACATATAGGAGAGGCATCAAAGGAAGGACAACTATGATTTCCATGCTTACCAATGATTGGATCCTCTTGTTCAAATAGTCCTTTCCAAATGTTAGGGACATTAGGAAGGAGAGAAATAATGCTATAACTCTCAATCATCGAATCTCTTAACACCAACATAGCCTCTTCACCAATGTGATTTCTATGATTGTCCATGATTATCTTCTTTCACTAAAGCATTCTCACAATTAGGGAAGGTGTTAAGAAATGCTTCAATGATCATATCTTCTTGTTTCCTAATATCTTTCCAAGGGGGAGGAGGAGAGGGACAAACAATAATTTCATGATCTTCTCCATGATTGCATCCTCTTTCACCAAGATGCCTTCATTACTAGCAAGAGAGGTATCAGGAGAAAAGCAATTATGATTGTTATGGTTGTCTATGCTTTCTTCTTCTTTTATCATGTAATTCTCACAAATAAGAGAGATATGAGGGATTGTGTCAAAATTTTCACTCTCTTGCACTAAGAGACTCTCATAACTAGGAAATGTATTAAATGAATGACTAGCATGCTTATTGATGAACTTTTTCTTTACAAACTTGGAAAAGACAGACACTAACATTTGTGAAAAGTAATCAATATGAACTCAAAATGGAAAGAGACTTAAAATGTAACACAATGACCTAGAATGAAATGTGTAAATTCAATTTTCAGATTCTCACCAAGGTAATTTGTTGATTACACTATGAAACAATATGAAAATGAAATGTTGTAAATTTTCCATTTTGAATTTTGACAATGCACTAGATGAAACAAATTAAGCTAGATTTAATGAATTTGATGAAACATAAAATTAAAAAAAAACTGAAATAGAAATGTGACAGCAACAAACAAAAGCATAAAATAGATATTTCAGATTCCAATAAATTTAGATCAGGGCCTGATTAGGGACTCATTTTCCTTTAGTGGTGAATGGGTTCTGGATGAGGATTTTTGAAAACAAAATTACTGATGTTTAAGTTTTTTGCAATGAGTTTCAGATGCCAAAAGATGTAGTTCAGATCTGATCAAGGACTCATTCACCAGTAGGGGCGAATGGGTCCTAGATCAGGGTTTTAAAAAGGTGAAAACTATAATTTTTAAGTTATTTTATGTGTTTTTTATGCCCAATTTCAAACTATAACTCTTGTGACAAAAATTTCCATAATTTGATAACCTATATGGCACTTTTTGAAATGCAATTTTGACTCAATTTTTTAATATGAATGATGAAAAGTACACTAATATGCAAACACTATGCAAAATCAATATAATGTGTGCAATTTTTTGAATTTTTCAGATTTAAACAATGCAAGAATGCAAATTTAAACCCCTATATGCAATGCGAACTAATGCAACTTTAAAGAACCCTAAATTTAATGCAACTAGTGAAAACCTAATGCAAACTATTTCAAAACTAAGATCTAGGGTTTAAATTCACTCCAAATCAGAAGTTAGAATGTTCAAAAATTAGGTTCACCAAAATGAAACATAGAAAAAGAGGTTCACCATCAATAGGGTATCAATGATGAACCTAATTTTCACTAGGTGTGTATTTCATTCAATTATGTGTGCAATATGATGCTACTAATATGCATAAAGTAAACCTAACTATTATAATAACAAAAAGGGAGGTTTTAAGAGGACGAAACAATGTGTACCTTGTTGAAAAGGTGTTGTTTTGAGGGCCACTGAGGACTCATTCGCCTTTAGTGGTGAATGGGTCCCTATTAGGGTTTCTGGAAAGTGTTTTATGGGTTTTGTTCCTCTCAGGATACAACTCCATATTTCAAATGTTCACTACTTCAAGCCTTACTAAGGACTCATTTTCCTTTAGTGGCAAATGGGTCCCTATTAGGGTTTCAAAAATCAATCTATGGGTTTTGTACTTCAATGTCTACACTTTCAGCTCCTTGGTGCTTAGCTCTCGAAAGTCTGAAACAAATCCTATAGAAGACTTTTTATGATCTTGCAATGTAGATGACAAATTTTACAACTTTTCAACTTTGACAACTTTTCACCAAATCTCTCTCTTCAACCTAAAACCTGCAATCACACATTCAAGAGGAGAAGAATGTTTGTTTGTTAGGAGATAGGGGTTTTCCTTGGTCAAACCCCGTTTTGATAATTAAATCTTGAGATGAAACAATGAAAATGCATGAAGGAATGATGAATGAACAATGTAATGTAACAATTCACCAATCTTCAATTGAAACCTTGGAATGAAAATTTGAATATTAGCATGAAGTGGCCTTGTGAATGTAGATCTTGATCATAAGCTTGAATATGCAACTTTGATAATGGATCACCAATGCTACATCAATACACTAGCTCACCAACATGTAAGACTTTGACATGATGATAGATAACTTTATTTTTTCAATAAAAAAGCTACCCTTGAATTTCCATCAAATGTTTTATAATGCTCTATAATACTCTTGATCTCATGAACTCACATAAAAATTCTAGGTGAAACTATATATGAATCGGCCTTGTATTTATACTAAATCTAAGGTTTAACCTCAAAATTCAAATAATCCAAACCAACCCCAGATATAGGATTGAAAATAATTATGCCACAAATAAATTCAAAAAGGGATGTCCTGGGCAAGGAGGACCCATTCGTCACCTTGGGCGAATGGGTCTTAGCACAATTTCCTAGGACCTAGCTTTGGGGAGGTGAAATAACATCAAAAACCCATCTCAAATATGCCAAGAAATGGGTGTCCTATGTTCGGAGGACCCATTCACCAGTAGTGGTGAATGGGTCCTAGCATAAGTTTCTAGGAATCCAACTTTTCCAATGTAATTGTTATGCAGTATCATTAATGGATATTGGGATAGATGCTTGAAAAATGTAATTAATAAGGCTTAGATTTGAATTAAAGGGACAATTAAGCTCAGTTAATTAATGAAGCCCTAGATTAGTGTGAAAGTATAATAAAACACTTTACAACACCCTAAATAAGGCACAATTAAGTACATTTTATTAAAAAGGACCCTGAACTCAATGTGAATGTGTAAACACATTACAACACTAAATCAAGGCAAGATTAGGTTCATTTGTTGTTAATCATTCCCAAATGAAAAAAAGGGATACTTTTTTTGTTAATACAATTTCAAGAAGCAACTAAAGAAAAAGTTAACCAATACATTTAAGGTTGAATATCGCTTCATTAATAAATATATGTTCGTAGAAATAAAAGTTACTTACAGAAATAAAATTTCATGAGAAATACACCCATGAGAGAAATGAACATAAAATAAAACATAAGATTTTCAGGAGATTTCCATAAGATAGATCATTTTTAAATCCAAAAAGATAGATATATTTATATATTTATCATAAAACATTTGTATTACATCATCAAAAAAAGAGGGATTTAGTAGCACAAGGTGTCTTAGACATAGAGAGTAAAAATGAGGACCCTGATGGCCTCAATGACTTCTTTCATATACTCGATCTATATAGGTGAAAAGATGTTCTCATTGAATTCAACAAAGTGGGCGAAGGTTTCCATTTTGTTGCGCTCCAACCCAATATAGAGTAAGGTGATAGCTTGACCAACTCGCCCATTATGAGGTGTAGAGGCAATGCAGATTGCATCACCAACCAAGGCAACATGAAAATGTATAGAGAGACTTCTCAAAGCATTTTCAATGCACAAAAAATACTTTGGCCTAACCAAATGCTCAATAGCTTGCAAACCCCATTCAAAACTCCCAGAGGTATGCACGATGTTGTATAGGAAACCTCGAGTAGACTAGAATTATGAACGTCCATCTAGGAAATGAAGTGCTCACCTATGATCTTTTAAATTGCATCCTCTTCCACATCGCTATGGACTAGGAGGATGACCCTAAGTTGGTCTATAACCAACCTACAAATGGCACCGCACAACTATATCAATTGGTGTGCTTGAAATGCTTGAAGCAAAAATTATCATTGTGCAAAGTGAACAGTGGTGAAGTTAATTTATAGAAGGAAGAGAGAGAACTAGTTGAGTTTTCTTGAAAGAAATAAATATTGGAAGTACATTCAAATTGCTTCAAACTCAATGAACTTTAGCAAGGTGATTTGATAGAAATTTAGTTAATAATATTCAAATGTCAATGAAATCCTCTGCATTTGAAGAAATTGTACAAAGGTAGTCCTAGGTGGCTTGTCAACTATCACCTAAAATTAAAGGTGGTGGACATTTCACATAGGTATAGGCCAGTGACCTGCTTACAACAAGAACCAATTCAATTCCCTGTCATATTGGTCAAAATGGGGATGTAATCATAACCATCCTTAAAATAACAATTAATGACTGTATTGTCACAATATGAGAGGAATTAGTCAGTTTCCAGCCAACCTTTTATTCGGCTAGACGATGGTTGATATTCAAGAATTAGTTTTCAAGAAACCCAACCTTCATTATGATGTTTAATTTTAAATATCCCTTCATTGGATATTGTAAGGATCCATCACTTTTTATCCCTCTTCCATTGTGATGCATGAGTGAGAATCAATCATAATTGAAGGATCAATTTTGCAGATTTAATATATTGTTGTGAATGTTTATTGTTTGTGTGGAATAAATTATGAGTTAGATACTAATGTTTTTGAATAAGTATATGAGCTTAGATAAATATTTGAATATTCATTCCCTATGAGTCATGTTGTTCAGTGGTGTTTGATTCATTTATTTACAACAAATGTTATGATTGTATTGAGTCGAGTCAGCAAGCTTTGATAGTCTAGTCTGTGAGCTACAATATTAATTGTTTGCTAGTCCATTTTCGGAATTGAAGTTAGTTCTCTTTAGTTTTAAATGTATTTTCTTCCACATCTATTTCATGGATATGAGTAGATGTTAGTTTTCCTTCCTTCTTTCTGGTCAAAAGTATATCCTTACTTTAATATTTTCAAAAAATCAAAATTATATCAGAAGAGGGAGTTATACCTCAATTAAAATTCAGAGGAAGATCACCAATGCAATTGTTATATCTCCAATTGTCGTTAATCTATTAGTCCTTCTTTATGAATTATGGAGTCATAATATATTGATCATTCAAGGACAATTCTACCAACCAACAAAATAAAATGAGATGTGACATCCTTCCCCATTTGGAAGAGATCTTGTTTTGATGTCTTTATTAAATAAACACTAAAATAATTAGAACATCACATTATTCTAAAAAAGTAATTACACAATTCATTTATCTTTTGAAATGAGAGTAAACTTAAAGCATATTATTAGTCAACTATAACATTCAAACAAGCACAAATAATACACTCAAAAAGTTTACTTGTCCAAACTATATGTGAAATGCAAGATATAAGAACCTACATGATGTGTGCAAGATTCCATCATACTCACCATGTCAATCGGTTAAACACCTCTACCTTGATCATGTTATCATCTTCAAAAATTTCCTACATACACTTACACTTCAATTTTCATCAATAGCATTAGCCCCTTTAAACCAAAGTCAAAAATTATGATATCTATTTAGATTCCATTTCTAACAATCTAGACTAACCATTAGTTTTATTTTTTAATTTTCAAATTCTACTCAATTTAAATTTCAAGCACTTAAAATGTCCTCTAATCTAAATCATACTTATATCCACATTCATTACATAACCAATCAATATTCTTACCAAGTCTAGGCATCAACATAATACCTGCAACTCTAGAAAGGTAACAAATACTTCCACTAGATATTCATTTGAAACAATCATTAGGTGCTCAACAATCTTAGTGTTTGCAACTCTATCCTCACTGTTTTCCCTTTTACTTGATGTTATGAACCAACAATTAGGTCCACCATCTATAATCTTAGCTAAGAACAAAGGTTCCATAGAGGCAAGATTCTTGGAAATTAGCTCTATTAGGCATTAACAATCCCAAACATCAAGGCTTAGCAATTTATATCATTCAAACACAAAGCATAGAAGAAAGATTCAAATCTTCATTATCATGAAACTTACCAAAACAACCCAAAGAGATCAAAAAATCATTATTGAAAAGAAGGCCAACTATCTCTACAAAATTCAACCCAATTGTAGTGTAGAAAATTATATACCTTTACAATTTCACACTATGTTTGGGTCCCTTAATTAATTGGACTTAATTAAGCTTCTAATTTTCTAAATTATGCATTACAAAGCCTTATTATTCTCATTTTTTGAAAGGGAAACCTGTATTAAACAATCACAAACATTAATTAAAACACAAAGTTAGAAATTGTGTTTCCTGGATTTAGGCCCCAAGACCCATTTACCCAAGGGCGAATGGGTCATCCTTAAGTACCAAGACCCAATTTGTAATATTTTTGGAAACATTTTAATGATCAAATGTCGGATTTTGGAATCAATTTTTTGGGAAACTAGATAAACACCTATATATGATGTCTTTTGATCAATTTAAATCTAATAATTAGATCTAGCATTAAGCAACTTTCACAAAAGAAAAAATTATTTTCAAGAGCATTGAAGAGCATATTTATGAATCATCTATAGCAAAAATTGAGATTAGATCATCATGTCAAAGTTCATGTGTGTTCATGTCATGTTTTGGAGCTAACATTGTGATGTAGGTTTCAAGCATTCAAGCAAGCACTCTTGAGCAACAAATAAATCATCCAATCAAGCCAATTCATGTAAGATCCAAGCCTTAGAGAGATGTGTTAGACTTTAGTCCTTTAAGGGGAGTCATTAAGGGTTTGGTGAGTTGTGATATAGCTTTATTCATTCATTAATTCCCACCTTTTACCATTATTTCATTTTCAAGGTTTAATTACCAACATGGGTTTGACTAAGGAAAACCCCTATTCACACAAAAATAAACATTTTTCTCCTATCTTTGTGTGTGCAGATTTATAGGTGAAGAAGGATTGAAGATTGATCAAAGGAGCAATTTTGAAAAGTTTTCATCATTTTTGTCAAGCCATGGAAACTCAGATTCAAAATTTATTTCCAACTTTTCGAAATTCAAACTTGGAGAAATTAGAAGCTTAGATCCAGGATCTGAGAACTACAAAATCATATTTTGGACCCCTCCACTAGGACCCATTCACCCTAGGGAAAATCAATTCTATTATAGAGCTCAAAACTCACTTTTGTTCACATGTGCATGCCATTCTTCCCTTCTCACATCAGCCTACAAATTATTGTTTCCATTTCTATTACCATAATATTTTGCATTTCAAGTGGGTTGACCCCACAATGCAACAGTTAAGTTGCAAGGGTCGTAGTTGGGTTGTCTAAGGTTTGAATCCCATAGTGGGGAGTGGGAATGCCACAGGGAGAAAGCAACAATAGGGTCAACAAAGGAAGTAGCGATGATGGATATGGTGGTAGCAACAGTGGATATGGTGGTAGGTGATAGTGGATATGGTGGTGGAAATGGTGGATATGGCGGTGGTGGTCTAGAATGGTGGGGATGAGATCCCCTAAATGTGGCCTCACTGATTCATAGCTCCAGTCAAAAGCGTAGGGTGTTTCCCCTTAGCAATGATTTACCAAACAAAAATATATATATTTTGCATTTCAAGTGTTAGGTCATGCTATTTAGTTTGTTAGTACATTCAATTTTATCTCCCAAAATATCCAATCAGTCATTTATGTCATAATAAAACATTAGACCTTCCTAATAGGGTTGACTCACCTCAAGGTTGAAATCCAATCGTATCCTTGGTAAATTTCTTTTTCTAATAAAATTAGGGAAAGTGTAAGTGTGTTGTATCATTCCATATTGATAAACACCACATATCAAAACCCCTACACACATACAAATTTTTCACCATTTCATTTTAGTGAACATGATATTGTACATCATAAATTTTGATTTAGAAGTCACTAAAACCCTATATCTAGGATTTACATTAGTTAGTCTTGAATCTCATTTACAGTTTTAAAATTGTGTCTTACATCATTCAAAATTGAATTTTGCATCATTTAAAATCTCAAAAAACCAAAACTATTTCATACATATTGCATTCATTTTACATAATAATCTACATATTAGTGTCTTTCAATCATTTACATCAGAAAATTCAAACAAAATTGCATCTAAAAAGTTATCATTTTTCTTGTTGTTTCTCATCAAATTGCATTTGCCTCTAATCATTAAATTAAATAAATATCTAATTGAAAGTATTTGTATGCAACATGAAATAGAGGCCTTAAACATTAACTCAAAAACTCAGACTTCAATTTTTTCAACCCTTGTGCAAAGACCCATTCACCCTTAGGAAAGTTTGTCCTTGTATAGTTCATTTTCCAAATTTTATGGCCTACATCTATCTTTGCCAGCTTTATATCTAGGCGGGTGTAAAAATATGGGGGCCAAAAAGTGGCCACCCATCTTTTAAATTTCAAAAAATCCATAACGCAAGCACGTTATAATGCACTCACATTATGGCTTGGTGTGGTTGATCCTTAGGCTTGGCCACACCAAGGCCAAAACACCCTTGTGTTATAACACAAGCGCATTTTAGGTGATATAAACAAAAAAAGGGTAACTTCATTCCATTGTATTCTCTATTGTTTTCCTATTTCCTCTACGGCCTATAAACCCTTAGAAGCACGCTCACATTATAGAAAGGCTCAAACCACTCCATTTCTTCATCGAATATTTGTCAAAATGTTGTCACAATGTTGAGGAGGTCAAAGAGGTAAGTTTTTATTATTATTTTGTGTGAATTTGTTATTAAATAGGTAGATTTAATTTTTATATGTAAATTTATTTAATTTCCAAGAAATGACAATGCACCTCCAAACCCTCCTCAAATTCCTCTTCAAAATTATGATTCACCTCATTCCCAAATCCCTATCGAAGAATAATCCCAACAAAAACCTCCAAAAATTCTTCAACATGCTCCAAGAACTCAAGAAAATTTAATGGGGCAAATTGAAAATAACAAAAAACAAATTGAGGATATAATTGCAAGGTTGAAAGATCTTGTTGTTGAAAGAACACCAATACACTGAGAGGGGAGGTGAATTAGTGTTTACAAATTTTTATCAAGTTAAAATAGTAGACAATATTTAAGATTCCACAAAAACATCACATAAAGAAGACACTAGATATACGTGGAAAAACCTAGAAGCCTAGAAAAAACCATGGTGAGAAAAGTTGCTTGAGTATACTACTCAAATCCAACCTCACAATAAAATATTTTACATATGTTTTTCAAGCAGCCACTTACATGTACATTTACAACCAAGACAATGTTTTGATGCACCAACCTCCTGGTACACTGCATACCTAATTAAGCACCAAATCAACCTTTATGAGGCACCAGCCTCTACAACATTACAAGTTCATATGTGTTGATACTAGTACTATATCTGTGGGAGTAAATGGTGACTCCCCAACACCCCCAAGAATAGTTGTGACCAAAACCACTTCCACAAGAGAGAGAATGGCAAGAAAGCTTGCTTCACAATGCAAGATTGAATAATGGTTGAATATTGATACAAATGTACATGAGAGGCCTTGTTTATAAAGGAAAGGTTGAGAGATAGGATTAGACAAGATCATGACAAGTGTCTTAATCCTATGACATGAGACAACTAACTACCTAGGAATCATGCAATACTAGCTAGATAAGATAAGTTGTAGAAAATCCAACTAAGACTTCTAGAAAGAATCTTTTTCCTAAGTAAACTTAATATGTGAATATGTCCCCTAATTACCTAGTGAATGAATTAGCTAGGTGCAAGAAAAATATTCACCCCAACACCCCTCCTTAAGTGCTACTTAGGGAGAATATTATTATGCAAGCTATTCAAGACTATGACTATGGGTCCCAGATACGAGGCCATGTTAAGTACCCATTTATAATGCAAATGCAATCAATCTCTCACAAGTAGAGAAAAGAAGAAAACCCAGTGGGACAAAACTCCTCTCCAAAAGAGAGAAAAAAAAAGAAAAAAAAAACAAACTTAATGTATGGAGGACTCAATGATACCCCCAAGGACTACATCCATCATGTATATACAATCAATGACCCCCCCATAAGAGGGAAATAGAGAGATGAGATATCCCCCCCATAATGAATGATCACCTACAAGTGTGGTTAATGTTTGAAGACAAAACATAATCCAATGCCTACAAACAATGTTTCTCCCCTTGGGAAGAAGATACACCATGTACAACTGCAGGAGTGCTTCCCATTCTGAATAGGAAATAGGAAGAGAAATCCATATGTATTGTGTCTCTGAAATCTGCTCATATGTCGCCAAGTTCTTGGATGATGATGATGATGCCACAATCCAATCAGGTACTGCCCAATCACAATAAACTGTGACAAACTAGAAACAAGTGGAAACTGATCTTGAACAAACTCTGAAGACAAGCCCTCATCAAATAGGAGAGATAGACCCTCAAATTGGTCCTCCAAATTTGAAATGTGGGACTCCACAAACAAAGAAGCAATGTTTGTCAAATAGGAATCCCAATCAAGAAGACTATCAGATACCTATTGCAATGAATCATTGGAAGTACTCAATGACTGATAAAGAGAAGATGAAGAATCGGGAACCTCTGAAGCATCTGGAATCTCCTCCAAAGGATCACAAGCATGGGTTATCAACTCTAAAGAATGAAGAAGCACATTTGAGTTGAAAAGAGGATCTTCAAGAGATGGACAAGAATCATGGTCTTCATACACCTCTCTAATGCGAGTCCAAAGAGCATGAGGACATTCAAAGTGAATAAGTGTCTCCAAAATGTCATCATTTACATTTTCAAAAATAACTCTAAAGACTCTAGCCCTAAATCCTTTCCAAATACAATACTCATCAGATGTGTTAGGACAAGGAACTTTATTAAACAAATAGGACAATAGATTCCACTCACCAAGATGAGTGAGGATTAAATTACTCCATTAATTAAGAAACCCATTTACAAAGATATGAGCTCTGAAAGCCAAAAAAGGAGATCTTCATTCAACCTAGAAAATATGGCACAAAACTACAAAATCCCTACAAAATATCTATACCACTGAAAATTTGACTCTTCCAGCTTTCTGACAATATCTCATTTCTGAAAAATGGCCTTTGTTTGCAAAAGTTATGATAAAATGAAAAAAATGCCTATAAAAGGAAATTTGAGGGAAAACAGAGTCTGAAAAGACTAAATCAGAGCAAAAAATAGGCACCTGTCGACAGGCTCCTGGTCATTAATATGACCCATCGCTAAGCAGAGACAAAAAATTAAACCCACCGGGCAAATACAATAACCGTCGGCCTCAATACAAAGTAGGTAAAAAACTAGCCAACTATTAAATAGTCCATCGGCTATACAAGGGTTTTTAATATATATAAACTTTAAACAAAGTTCATAAAATAAGAAACATGCGGATAGAGCTTAGAATCCATCGTAAGTATGCCACCAGATTTGATGTGGTAGGTACCTATGAACAAGGAGCCTAATAATAGTAATGTGAAGGGCACTAATTACCCCTGTAGCTAATGGAAGCTGCCCGGAAAATCTAATGGAGACAGCGCTAACCAGGAGAGGACCGGTTTCCAGGTAGAAAGGACGCTAATGCAGACCATGTACCCTACAAATTGAATGTCGATTGCAATGTGCTTGGTACCACAATTTTCTCCAACCAAATCTGACGCACCCAGACTAAGACAGAAGGAGGACTGCCAATGACAATCCAAGCCTATGGATGGGAATGAAGGATCCGCTGACGAAGAGGTATATGATGGTCAGCAGGATTGAGCAAGCACCAACTAGATTAATGAATGTCAATGATAAAGATGTGACCCGATAATTTGACCTGCCCTTGGTAGATAAAATCGACAGAGGGTACAAGTCTGTAGGGTAATAAATATCTTGCCAATAAAATTCGTCTGATACAATTTTTTTCCCAATATAATATGTCTGTAGACAATATAATTTATATGCCCCAAATAAAATAAAATAAAGCCCGATTTACAAATAATTTTTTCCCCAAAAATTATGAAAATACTGCAGAAAATATTTTGAAAATATTTTTTTGCGAAAATAGGAAAAATGTACCATTTGGGAGGTTGTCCCAACAAAAAGAAAATCCTCAAAAAGAACTTTACCCAAAATGGATGAATTTACAGTCAAAATTTGTTTGCACGGCCACCTGATCTCAATCGTGAGGTCCTTGAAACCCCAATTTGCACCCAACAAAAAACTTCAAGCCAACATGAACCCCTCAAATCTAGGAAGGAATATGTAACACTGGAGAGCTTTGATACCATGTGGAAGTAAATGGTGACTCCCCAACACCCCCAAGAATAGTTGCGACTAAAACTGCTTCCACAAGAGAGAGAATGGCAAGAAAGCTTGCTTCACAATGCAAGATTGAATAATGGTTGAATATTGATACAAATGTACATGAGAGGCCTTGCTTATAAAGGCAAGGTTGGGAGATAGGATTAGACAAGATCATGACAAGTGTCTTAATCCTATGACATGAGACAACTAACTACCTAGGAATCATGCAATACTAGCTAGATAAGATAAGTTCTAGAAAAGCCAACTAAGAATTCTAGAAAGAATCTTTTTCCTAAATAAACTTAATATGTGAATATGTCCCCTAATTACCTAGTGAATGAATTCGCTAGGTACAAGACAAATATTCACACCAATAATATCAACCTAAGAATGCACCTTTTCAAATCATTAAACTACACAGCTTTCTAGAGACACTCTACTTCTCTCTACTCATACTTCAATGTTCATCATTTCGATAGAATTTTGTATATCACAATATCCTATAACACTCTTGAAAAAGCATTCAATTCAGCAACGTGCATATGTTAGACTAATACTTCATCGATATTTGTGCAATACACACATGTAATAACAAAAAAAATTGGTACCCACTCACATACCCATTCTAACTGCAATAGTAACCATTTCACCATTACAAGAACCCTAACTACATCACAACTATCACATTAGTTGATTTATCAAGAAAATAATTAAATCAACTTCCATTTTGGAACTACCCATCAAATCTTGACCTTTGAAAATAATTGTTCAAGCACACTTTGAATGACAACCCTTGATCTTTCGCATGCCACCATGATATGATGGTACTCATTAAAATACATTAAATTTAAATTGTATCTATTAGATCAACCTTCCTTTGCATCAACATTTTTGATCTTCATTGTAAAAGCTTCTTCTATTTCATCGACTTTATGTTTCCTTTCCTTGGGGGTCAGGAGTCGCTAATACCTCTTACCTTTTACATGAAGTGCTACAAAGGACTTAAGAAGTAATTCTAAACACAAATTTCTGAGACACTTTACTTCTATTGGTTTTCAACCATCGGCCTTGCCCTTTACCATCTATCACTTTAGCTTAAGCCACAAACTATTCTTTCAATCATCAAAACTCTGAATAATCCTTTAAGTTGTCAGTTATTGGGGGCCACTCTTACCACTTATCACTTACCTACCTTTGGCAAGGTGTAAGTCAACCTTCCAATCTATGATGCCCAAACTTCCTTTAGCATACTTAACCCTTTTGGGTATTAGCCTTTGGGCTTCCACCATTCATCATACTTAATTTTCTATTAAGGAAAAAGCCTTAACTCCAACATGCAAACTCCAAAACCTTTTCGAGTGTCGAGGTTTCGGTTTATTGCATGCATCGTACTTTAACTTTTTGTTAAGGCATAAACCTTAATGTCGACCACCGATGTCTGACAATTGTAATGTGTAAGTGTTAGCTCTGTTTCCTAATGCCTTTTCATTTAATTAACACATTATTTCTTCATAACTCTTTAAGACATTCGGCATAAAGTATGACTAAATTATGAAACCTTATAGTATAAGGTAAGAATAAAGCCTAAAGTTTGAAGCTCAACCAAACTTGGCTCAAAAAAGACTAACTCCTTCCTTCCTTCTCTGGAAAGCAATATGAGGTAAGCCTGAGGCTTAAAGCCTAAACTTATAAAACTCTTAAGGACTTATACTATAGCTAAAAATAACCATTCAAAGCACATCCAAGGACATCAATGATCAACATGATTACTTGTTTACATCAATGACAATAATTCCAACAATCTCCCTCTTTGTCATTGATGTAAACACCTCTAAAAATGGAAACACTTTGAAAACCTATGAAACCTTAAATATGAATGACAAAACTATTCATGTCAAACATCACAACATGCTCCCATGTCTACAATAACAATCCATCATTTTCTTTATTCTCACCTAACACAAATCAACATATATTTTCCATATTCAAATAATACTCTCCCCCTTTGACATCAATTACAAAGGGAAAAACCAGGGATAAAGAATTACTCTATGATGCTCCCCCTAGATGAATACCTTTTGTAGTCAAGTGGAAAGAGGAGAAGGAACAACTCCTAATTTCTCCCTAAGCTATTCAAATGACTCCTTTGGAAGGGTTTTGTGAAAATATCTGCTAATTGATCCTTTGTAGAAACATATTCTAGTGTGACTTCATGTGAGACAACTTTCTCCCTAAAAAAATGATATTTAATAGATATGTGCTTGGTTATGGAATGCATAACAATAGTCTTAGAGATATTTATTGCACTAGTATTATCGCAAAAAATTATGACTGGCCTATCAAAATTCACCTTAATAATTTGCAGTGTTTGTTTCATCTACAACACCTGAGTACAACAAGACGCCATAGTAATATATTTAGCTTCAGCAATTGATAAAGAAGCTTATTCTTATTTCTTACTTAACCATGCTACTAATCTATCTCCTAGAAAGAAGGCACTGCCACTACTGCTCTTTCTGTAATCCACAAAACCAACCCAATCTATATTAGTGTATGTAGTTAAAGTGAAATAATTACCAACAAGATACCATAGACCATGTTCTAATGTACTCTTCAAGTATCTAAAAATCCTCTTCATAGCTTTAGCATGTGTCTCCTTAGGAGCATCTTGAAATCTAGCAACCATGCAAACTGTTTGCATGATATCAAGCCTTGTTGCAACTTAAGGTATAAAAGGCTTCAAATCATAGACTTGTATAATAATTTATCTATTAATTTAGATTTATCATCTTTGTTGAGCCTACATCCAGTGACCATATGTGTACTAATTGGCTTCCAATCTTCTATCTTGAATTTCTTTAAAATTCCCTTCACATACTTGGTCTAAGAAATGAAAAATTCTTGTTTCTAACTGATTGACTTGTACACCAAGGAAAAATGTTAATTCTCATAACATGGAAATATCAAACTCTTTTGGAAATGTAGTAGCAAAACATTTGCACATTTCATCATAGTTGCTACCAAAAATAATATCGTCAACATAAACAATGACAACTAGTATATGCTCACCTTCACATTTGAAATACAAATTGTTGTCAGCAACACCTTTCTTATACCCTTGTTGTTGGAGATATTTGTCTAACCTAGAATACCAAGCCCTAGGGTCCTATTTTAAACCATACAAAGCCTTTTTCAATCTATATACATAACCTTTTTTTTTAGCCACAATAAGCCCTTCAAGTTGCTCCATGTAAACTTCCTCATCTAGATAGTCATTAAGAAATGCAGATTTTACATCTATTTGGTATAATTTGAAATTTTATAAACTGAATATGTAAGAAACATTCTAATAGATTCAAGTCTAGCTACATGGTGCAAATTTCTCATCAAAATCTATACCCTCAACTTGATCATAACCCTTGCAAACTAATATAGCTTTGTTTCTTGTTATCTTCCCATCTTCATTGAGTTTGTTTCTAAATACCCATTTTGAGCCTATGATTTACCTATTCTTGTTGAGCAATCTTTCTTCTATTCATGACACCATCAATTTTGTTTCCAAGAATTTTTTTCTTAAAATGATCTCTTTTGACAAATTTGGGTGGTGCTTTTGGAGTAGTGTCTGATTTATCTTCTCCATCAGCATCAATTTCCTCTTGTGGTTGTTTTTTTGCAGATACTTCCTTTTCTTCATAAATAGGGAATTTTGAGTACATGTCATCTTTGTGTAAAAGTTGAGAGTAAGCTTCATCCACTTTGGCATAAACACTTTCAACTATCTTCTCTAACCTTTTATGTAGCACTTATAATTTTTTCTTGTAGTTGAATAACACAGAAATATTTATGAGAGAAGCTATTTTTGGATTAGATTGTGTAAACTTTTTTTGGATCAACGTTTCGGATCACACTCCATGATCCATCATCAGGATAGACAGCTCAAGGAGATGAAAAAGGTTTGTTGCAAACCCAACAGGTATAAAAAGAGGCAGAAAAGATGGTAGAGGGATAGAAGGCACAAGGCCCAAGAGAGATAGGAAAGAAATTAGAATAAAAATGGAATTGAGAGAATAGAAATATATCTTTATTAGTGAAAAGAAGAAAAATGAAAGAAAGTTAAATTAAAAATTAAGAGTCACAAACCAAAAAATTAGAATAAAAATTGTGGTCTATAATAATTTATTTAATAAGCTAATATTTGTGAGCTAATATCTTGATAAAATTAATATATTCAAGATGAATATTCTTAAATTATCTAATATCTATAAATATATTCTTCTTAAAAATATTAAAATTAATATTAATATCTATTAATATATTCAAAAATTAAGCTAGATAAGATTAATATATATTCAATATTAATCTTGAATATCTATTAATTATTTTAAGCTAAATAATTAAGATTAATAGATATTAGATAATTTAAGAATAATTAAATTATTCAAAAGGTTATAAATAAATAGATAATAGATATTTAAATAAATATCTAAAGATTATATAAAGATTATATAAATTATTTATATAAAGATTATCAAAAGAATAAATAAAGATTATATTAATATCTAAAGATTATATAAATTATTTATATAATCTTTAGATAATAACATAATCTTTGGAATATCTTCAGCTCTTTATATAATCTTTGGGCATGTGTAATCTTTATATAATCTTTAGATATTAATATAATCTTTATATAATCTTTTGATAATCTTTATATAAATAATTTATATAATCTTTATATAATCTTTAGATATTTATCTAAATATCTATTATCTATTTATATATAATCTTTTGATTAATTTAATTATTCTTAAATTATCTAATATCTATTTTTATATATTAATCTTAATTATTTAGCTTAAAATAATCAATAGATATTCAAGATTAATATTGAATATATATTAATCTTATCTAGCTTAATTTTTGAATATATTAATAGATATTAATATTAATTTTAATATTTTTAAGAAGAACATATTAATAGATATTAGATATTTTAAGAATATTAATCTTGAATATATTAATTTTAGCAAGATATTAGATCACAAACATTAGCTTATCAAATATATATTAAACTAATTTCATTCAGTTCGTAACTCTTGAACTGGTCTCTTTCTTTCATTTTCGCAACAGGCTGTTCTTTTCTTCCAATTCTCTACGTGCCTGAACATCCCTAATTTCTTCCACCGTCTCTCTTGGGTGCGCTGAAGCCTGACCGGGCGTGGATCACCACGGAGATCCTGATCCAGATTGTGGAAACCTAATAACATTGACAGAAATATTTCTTCATCTTATCTTGTCTCAAATTTACTCAAAGTATCTTCATCCTTTTTCTAAAACATTTCCTTTCAAATATTTTGAAATATTTCCCAAATGTAGGTCTACCTTCCCATAACTCATATGGAGTCTTATCATGATTCTATCTTAATTGTGTTATGCTTCCTCTTCTACATCTCCTGATCCATCCACTTTTGCTTCTCGCCATGCTATAGCATCCTTGGCTGATGTAGATCAGGGGCTTCTAATGTTCCAACAAACTCAAACAACCAAACACAAGTTCCTTTTAACAATAAATAATGGGCCTACACACATCACCATAATTGCTTGTATCCTTTCAAAAAGGCCTTTTTAGGCATAACTTTTGAAATAGACTTGATCTACCAAAAAGGTGACCTATTTCAAATACACATTTGGCTCTTCATACACATATCCCAAAATGACATAGGGTACCCTTGTATGGAAGCCCTCAAAAATTGACTGTCCTCCTTTTGACTAGGCCTAATTGGGAAAAGGTACATAACATAGTTAGGTTCAGGGCTTCAATGAAACTCAAATCCTATTCCAAAACCTTAAACATATCACATGAGGCCTCAATAACCTTCTCCTATCATGTAGATCATTCCCCAAAGGCTTTACAATAAATTCCCTAAGTCTCTAGGGTTCCTAGGTCTAATACATGAAGATATCATACCATTGCAGCAACTCCACACATGCCAAAATCCATCTCCTGCCTCTAAAACATCAAAAGTCACATCAAAAAAATCCATTCCACCAAGTTTCAGAGATTTCTACTAGTGGAATGGAGTTTTCTACATTTTATTCACTCACTGGTTACCCTACTTAGGGTTTAGACCAGTCTAAAGAAAAATCAACACAACTCCCTTGAAACTAAATGAAATTACATGCAACCAATGGAAATGGAAAGTAGATTCAAGGAAAAATTATCCAAAATTGGTTTTATAACATTACGAGATCATACAGATTCGTACGACTTAGAAGAACAGCAAAGAAATGTTAGAATTTGCAGAAAAACAAATTTTTAATTGCTTCAACTTCACAAACTTCAACATCCAACCTTCTCTTTGACCATACAAGGATTTTTTTAAACATTTACAATCATTACCCAACAGTTCTCAACCACTTTTCAAATTATAGACTTAACAAAACATCATTATGTTCATTTTTGACAAAATACAAAAAGTTGCTTTCCAACACTATGCAACTTTTGACAACTTTTATATTTAGACTACCATTCACCTAATGACTCAAGCTAGACTCCAACAACCATGAAATGGTCTATGAAGACTTTATTACATGAAGAAACACAAAACAAAACAAAATATAAACTTCTTGACCCTTGGAGGAATGAAAGAACTATGGTTGCCTCTGCACCATTGGCTCCTACTCCCATGCCTCGCATCAAGAGCCCAATGGTACCCGCTTGGTGAAAATATAAGTGTCAAGTGTTTGAACTTCCTGTCTTGACCACAGATCCTAGACTTGTTTTTTATGGCAAGGGGAAGGGTCCTCATGGATTTTCCCCATGTCTGAGCCTCCATGACCTCGTATCGTTCCTCCTGTAGTGAATGGGAAGAGGCCCGTTGTTGAGACACTTGTGTATGCTTCTCTACTTGCTTTTGTTTTTTCTCCTATGCTTCCTACTCCTAATCCTGTCTAGGAGGCTACCCTTCCATAGACAAAAAATCGTGGAGGACACTCCTATGACAAAAAAAGAGCCTCTTGTCCCTTTTTAGGCTTCAACTTCTAGTGCCCAGAGTCCACGTAACCAACTTGTGCACAAGTGCAAGCATAGGAGAAAAGCTATGGCAAGGAGTTGGTAGCTCATGTTTCAGCACCTATCGTTGTGCCTCCTCCTTCTACTCCTTTTGCTTTAGTTCCACTCACCTTAGTTTTTCTTCCCACTCCCCCGCTATGTGTTGATGATCCTCACTCCAAAAGGGTGTAGGTGTTCATCACTCCTTCTATGGAGCCTCCACTTCTGATGTCCCTTCTATACATCCCTCCATTTGCTCATCCCATAGACATGTTGAACACGTCGGTGGTCTCTATCACGGCTCTATCTTCTCCCTCCTCTACCTCTACTTCTTCTATGGGGATCCAGCATCCTCTACTAAAGCATAAGTTGGAGGATGATCTCACCTCAAGTGGTGGTCAGAAGAAGGGATCGCCTTCTTCAAGAGTTAGTTTTTCTTTGGCTTGTGTTGTCCTTGTGATGGAGGTGGCTTGGTGTCCCCTAAGTTTTCCACTGTCCCTTTTGACAAGGTTGATAGTGGATCTCAAGCACCTCCTTCTCATGCCTGATTAACACATGGCACTCTGGTTAAGTGCATGTTTAACTCAGTGGATGATGTCTTGCCTCTATCAGTGATCTTTGCAAGATTGATGAACTTCACCTCACAAGAGCTCAATGAAGAAGACCTTGAAAGGCCTTCTTCCTTGTCCCTTGTCATAGGAGAGTCAAAGGATTCTCCCCTCACTATCCTACCCTTGAAGGCCCATACTCCCTCCCCATATAATGATCTAGATTGGGAGTCGGACGACCTGCTAGTTGATGAGGAGTAGGGGGTACCTCTTCTTTATCTTTGTAAGGAAGCTAAGGTAGCAAAACAACTTCCTATACTAACCTTGAGAGGAGAATAATGTAGAACTTGTATAGATCTTTAATAGTTACAAAACTTAAACAAAAATAAACACAAGTATCATGCATACCACAACACAATGATTTACGTGGGGAAAACCCTTTCAAGATAAAAACCCCACACTCCAAAAGCCGCCCAATATATTATTTAGAAATCAAAATATTACAATATACTTGCAGAGCAAGCTTCTCATAGGAGTATCACCACTAGAGATCAATAGACACCATGACCACTATCAGACTCTTAGAGTACACCCCTATCTACATACATCCCACCCACTTCTAACAATATTTTTGGAACCTCCTAGAATTAGGGTTTTACAAGGTCTCTTTTCATTTGACGAGTTAGCGGAAAAACCTTGATGTGTCAGCAAAAAAAATGCTTGGCATGTCAACGAGAAAAACCTTGACATGTCAATGGGAAAAAACCTTGACGTGTCAGTGAAAAAAAAATTGGGGCACCACCCTGAACCCCACATCTTGCTATGAGTGTACGATATTTGCATGATCAATCACCACATACCAATATACATCCTATCAATAAATCATATATAATTGCAAGGTTGAGACACATTTTCCCAATAATCTATAGATTGTATTTGTGTATATTGTGTACCCCCCGTGCTTGTATTTGTGTTTGTGATCCTGCTCAAAGGACCCTTGCTATCCTTGTAGGTGCTTGGATACAAGCTTAGAAAATTTTTCAACAACTTCCTCTATATGTTTCATCATTCTTCTATATGTTGTGGCTTTAATTGTCAACAATTAGGGATGATGCAAAGTTTTGGGGGCATTTAGGCCTTCCATCCATGTTGATCCAATTTTTTATTTTTATTTTGTCTTCGTGTGCTCTTCTTCATGATCTAGGAACTTCAAGGACTTATGATCTTTCATTCAATATATCATAGGTTACCTATTTATATATATAAGAACTGATCTGACTTTGAACTCCTGGATCCCCCTATCTATTGATTTCTTCATCTCTACTTGTCTCTTATTTTCCTTTTCTTTTATGTCCTCTCTTTCTTCTTTCTTTCTGATGTTGTGGTGCTTATGTGTTTTCCCTTGCGTGTGTGAAAACATTTCCATGTTTACATCTTGCTATGTCTCATGGGCCACAACATCACTGCCTTTTCTTTCTCTCCTTAGGATGATATGTGCTCCTTTGTTTTGCATGCACCATCCTAAGGGGGGTTGTTGCACTTCTCTGATTTTCAATAGGGTGAATTTGGTGGCCAACAAATTCCTTACTAAAAAAAAATTCATTTTTCAAAAATGCATTTTTTAATAAGGATCCCCTTCGTGAAATTTTTATCTCAAAAACGAATTCGTAGCAAAAGAATCTGAAAACTTTCCTTCAAAAAAGGAGTACCTTTTCTAATGAAGAAGTTTGAAAGCTTTACTTTAAGAATCGGCATTCTTTTTATTGGATTCCTTGACAAAATAGATCTTTCAAAAGGATTCCTTGATGATAGAATCATTTGTGAAAAAATTTATACTTTTCAATCGGAGTGTCCCTTTGCGTGGGCCCCTCGCTATCTTGAAGGGATCCCAAGGGAGACCCTTTGAAAACTTATCCTTCAATTGCTTGCTTTTTGATATGTCTATCTACTTGAGCTTTTTTTCCTAGCATGTTTTGTCTGTAACTTGACATGTTGCTTTGTAGGATCAAGCACCTGTAAAGCTATTTTTGATATCAAGCTTGCAAGACCGAACACCTCGTCAAGCTTGCCTTATGGGACCGAGCACCTATAAGGGTCTTTTGAAGTAAACTCTCTAGGACCGATCACTTGTGGAGTCTTTTCAAGCCCCACAGGACCAAGAACCTGTGGCAATCCCTTTGCAGGACCATGCACTTGTGAAGCTCCTTCTTTCTATAGGACTGAGAACCTATAGAGCCTTTGTTCAACTTCCATAGGACCAAGAACCTATGGAGCCTTTATTTAATTTCTATGAGACTAAGAACCCATGAAGCCATTTCCATAGGATTGAGTACTTGTGGAGCCATCTCTCTCTCTTTTACATCAATTTTTCCTTGCAGGACCAAGAACCTATAGAGCTACCTCCTGCACATCCATTTGTGTTAGATCAAAGATCTGCGTCCTTGATGATTAAGGTATATTCTCTTCAACCTCTTTATACTTTACCTCTCATTCACACTAACATGTATGCTCACTAAAGTGGGGAAAAATGTAATGGAGAAAATTTGCACCCCTATGAAAATTCCCCATTTAATTTCCCTTAAATTAGAAAATGTAAAATCGATGATGCAATTACAACACCGCCACTTCACTCATTCCACTCGGTCGCATCTTTTCATGTTAGTTGAGGAATATTTGTCAGGGACATGTGCACATCACACTTCCGTCTTGACAAGATTATTGCCTCTAGAATCCGTAAAGGCGCTACACTTCTCCATTGGTCACAAAGCTTAACATCTCTTGCTTCCTTGACTAACGAAAAATAGGTCTTTTGCCTCCATTTTTCTAGTTAAAATCCATAAACTCACACTCTTTCACTCCTTCTTGCATCTCTTCACTCACTCCACTCTCTCTTGCTCAATTCTCACTCACTCTCACTTTCTAAGCTCATTGTATAGCCTTCACACTACTCCTTCTTGGCTGCAAGTTGTTGGGTTTACTTCCTACATCATATTCTTACTACAACAATGCCACCATTTGAGACTTTCAAGATTCTTCCTTTCACTACTTGTCTTGAGTGTTCGTAGTTGCAAAGGTCATATTGTTCATTGTTTCTCAATCTTTACATCATTTTGTTTACAAAATATCATATTGTTGTCTTTTCTCTATTTCCTTTCCATTTCTCTATCAATTTCTACACTTTGTGGCTATTTGGATGTCCGCGGAGGTGGGAACACCAAAGCAGGGGACTGATTGAGGCAATCCTCTAAAACAACCCCAACATTTTTTCATCTCTGTGTTTAGGTGGTGCTTTTCGAGTGGAGCTATTTGAAGATTTAACTCATGGGTGAAAAGGCACATTTCATCATATTCCTTATCATTTTCAAAATATTTTATTCCTTAGTCTTATTTTTTAATATTTGTTATTTCTATCCTTTTTATTTCTATCAAAGTATAAATATTGCATAGTCAAGTAGTTAGTAGATTTCCCTATAGTTTTTTCTTTTTTTCTAGACCTATGTTCGTACAGACACCAGCACATCCCTAAGATGCCAATGCACTACACTGAAGTCTAAGATATGTGTTTCCATCCTCAGATAGTGAATTGTCTAGGTAGCAGGTAGAACCTTGGAAATTAAATCTTCAGACCCTATGAGCATCTAGTTTAGCATAAGGAAAGTGGCAGGTTGTTTTCCCTTCCTTTTTAGCCTTAGTACCTCATCCTTTTCAATCCACTTAGCAAACCTAATGTAGTTTAGGGAAGCTTGTTCCTTAGGACTCTTTCATGACCTGGAGTATCAAGGGTGATGAGTCCCCCTTCTCTACAAGAGGCTAAATGATAAAATGAATAATATATCAACAATGACCTAAAACTCACCACTCATCAATGGCTTCCTTGAAGGACTAAACTCATATAAATCTCCTCATGGATTGATTTTTGATGGCTTGATTTTCTTGAAGACCTACAAGGGTTAGATCTCACAAATAATATGAAAACATAAACATGATCAAACTCACATACACTTTGACATGATGCTTTGATGTTGAATTGTTGCAATAAATCTTCTCTTGACTAATCTTGACTTGCTTGATAATGCTCTTGATAATAATTCTTGCTCAATAATCCCATAGTTTTCAAATGATGAAATAACTATGTATTTATATGTAATTTTTTTCCCAAAAAATTATATCTCGACAACCAACTTTGTACATTTGAAATTCAAATGATAAAATTCCAACATCGACATATTCAATTTTGGAGGCAAAATAGAGGGACTAAGTCACCCTAAGTGACTATGTCGTAGCCCTATGTGGGACTTAAGGTGTCAAGGAAAAAAAATTAAATGAACACATTGGGTTTTTGCTTGCAATTTATCGAAAAATGATAAAATGGGCCACAAAATGCATAATTTAGGAAATTATGTGTTCAATTAGGTCCATGCACTTAAGGAGGAACAAAACATAGCGTGAAATTTTCAAGGGTTACAATTTACGATGCTACAGGTTTCATACTAGACATAATGGTTCCATCTTTCTAGGTGTAGTTAGCCAGATTAATAGAACATGATAAATCACAACAAGATTTACTTATGACTAGGAATTGACAACTTTTACATGATTCTCTCAACATATAGTATGTTCTCCATTGTGTGGTGGGCAAGCCATACTCTATTCTTAGAGTATCTTGTGACTTTAAATGTCCATTACATAAGATATATTTAAAGCATTTAAAACCTCCTTTTTCCTAGGATTTATTAGAACATCCCTGAATTAATGTAAGAGGATTCTCTTTATGGCACAATTTCCACCATATTGAGCTATTCAGACATATTTTATTTCTATATTTGTCTATTTTTTCTCTATTACCAATCATATTTCTTATTTGTTCTCATTCCTTCTAGATGGTTTTGAATACATTATATCCATTAGGAGTAATAGGTAAGTTACCTAAAAGCAGGTCACACATAGGGATAAACTTCCAATTTTTTTCCTTTTTAGGGACAACATTCAGTATGTTATTTCTCACTAGAATTTTTCAAGGTTTGTCTCCTTCCATTGAATTAATAATCCATTTAACAACAAGATATATACCTTTAGTTTTTAGATATTTTAGACCAAGGCCTCCATTTTCTTTATCTATGCAACACTAGACCCACTTAACAACATGTTTCTTTTTCCCCTTACCATATGACCAGAGGAAATTCCTTATTTTCTTTTGTATTTTTTCCATTTGACAGCTACAAAATAGCTAGACAAAATATTAGTATAGAGTATATCAAGACATAATTTTTTGACACACTTAGAATCTCCTTCCTAAAGAAAGGTATTGTCTATTCCAATTATCAAGTTTTTTATCTATTTTTCTTTTTATGGACAACTCCACATATCTTTCAAGCATGGGTTGATCACAAAAGGGATTCTCAAATACCTAACTTGCTTATTTGGGCCTTCCCATTGGATTACAAATTTGTTAAACCAATCAGCCCTAGGTATGGTTTTCCAACTTAACATTATATATTTTTCTTTGGATATCTTGGCCCCTAAGGCATCATAAAATATATTAAATTTTTTCATTAAATTCAATGTTCTCTTTTTCGATATTAACAAAGAGGGTTATGTCATCAGTAAAATGAATATTTATTAATTCACTACCATTGGACAGATTTAAACCTCTTACTTTTGGACTAACAGTGAAGTCTCTAAATAGATAAAAAAAATAGCTTCCAAGGTAATTACAAATAAGGCAAGGGCGAGGGGGCACTCTTGTCTTTTTAACTGATGAAGAGGAATTTGTTTTGTCAAAGTCCCATTTATTTCAACCTGGGAAGTTACATATTGCAATAATGTATTAACCATTTTATAATACTCCTTTGGGAATCCAAAAGCGTCTAATGCCTTTAGGAGGAAAGGCCACTCAATTCTATCATATGTCTTTTCAAAATCTAGTAAGAGCATACCAATGTTTTGGTTGGTCCTTTTTTCCCCACTCCATAGCTTTCCAACTTGTTATTAGGTTTTCTAATATATATATATATATATATATATATATATATATATATATATATATATATTCCTTTAATAAAACCAATTTGGGTATAGCTAATGAATGAGGGGAGGATTTCTCTTAACCTTAATGCCAATTTTTTTTCTATAATCTTATACGATACATTTAGCAATGTAATTGATCTCCAATTTTTAATTAGAGTCGTGTCCCCTTCTTTGGAAATTAATTTAATTAGTCCTTTGTTAATATCCTTACCTAGAGAACCCCTATTTGTTGCTTGATTGTAATCTTGACACAAGTCCTCACTTATCCAATTTATATTTTTCCTATAAAACTCAATAGGCAGTCCATCTACACTAGGTGTTTTATCAAGACTAAAATTTTGGATGGTCTGAATAATTTATTCCAAGTTGTAATCATTTTTCCAAGCTTTTTTGCATACTTTTCATTAATCACTTTTGGTATTAACTGTATTGTGAAGTATTGAAATGTGTAAATGCAAAAGCAATAGATACAACACAATCAATGAGACATTGTATTAGAGAATTCAAATCACAAAACTAATCAAATTGAAACAAAGAAAATTCCATAAAGTTGTCCTATTATTTCCTATCTTCAAGGATTCGTTAAATCATAATGGTTCTTAGATTGCTTTGTGCACTATGACCTTTAGAATGACAACCTGTAGAATGAAATGTTGGAAAATGCAAGAAATCTATTCCTACATGATTTATTGAGTTATATGGTAATGATGCTTGGATAATGATGTTTTGATAAAGATATGATGCTAAATGATGTGATGCAAATGTTGTATGAAAACTACTATGATAACTAAAGTGCAACTAATAACTAAGCCATGATTATAAACTAAAATGCTTCTAAAATACCAATTTGCTAAATTCTCAAAATGCTCTAATGCTCTAATGAAAATTCTACAGAGTAAGATTTCTCAAAGTTGGGATATGAAATGTTGTAGAATGAGGCTATATTTATAAGATTTCCAAGGCATATTCTAATGTGGCAGCAAACAATAGTCAAGATTTTAGCTGGAAAGATCGAGGGTGGAGGATGAAGAAGTTAGAGGGAATAAAGGAGATGGTTCCCTTTAATAGAACACTTTGCCAAGTGTGAGAGAGAATAAATGGAGGAAGAGAGCCAAGTGTCTCAAGTTTGTTTTAGAATTTGTTGAGGAAAAAGCCCATTTAAATATTAAGGATATTTAAATTCATGATGAGATGGCAAGAAGAAAGAGTTGTAGACATGTGACTAAATTTAAATTTGGAATTATTCAAATTTAAAGTAAGAAGATATTAATTAAATAAAAAAAACTATTTGAATTTTTTTATTTAATTAAGATTAGAGGAATATGATTTAAGATAAGAAGAATTAGAAAATGTGAAATATATAAATAAATTTAGAATTTATTTATAAGTAGACGAAATAAGAGGTTTATTGATTAAATACCCTGTATTTAATTAACCTGGTCGATTTTAGGTGTATACATTTTTCCCCTCTTTGAAGTGATGTGTTTACACATTGCTTCAAAGAAAAATTTGTTGGTGATGCTAATAAAAAAAAAATTATATGCCCTAGACACTGATTTTTGAGTGATGATAGATATATGCCCCCTCAGGAGATAAATCAATGAATTTTTGAATTTTTTAGGAATTTTTTTAATTTGTTTGAGATTTTTATAATTTGATGATGATTTGATGATGATTTTCAAATTTTATGATATCTCAACAATTTAGCTCCCAAAAAATGATACTCAACCTACCAAGTGATTAGTTGATTAATTAAGAACCCTTTGAAAAATAAAATAAATCCCACTTTAATCCCATTTAATCACTCCTTAGAAGATGAAAAAGGTGAAAAGAAACTCATTTTTGTGTCATTTGCATTTTGAAAAATTAGAGTGATTAAGAAAATGTGGCAAGATGGTGATTCCAATCCAAACCCACCAATTTGGGCGTGTGTGACGTCACAATCACTTGGCAGCGTATGGACCTCCGGTACGTACCCCAAAAAACCACCTCGCAATTTTTGAATTTCATTTTTCCCAAAATTTTCATGTTTAAAATTCAGTTTCCAACTTTTTAGCGCTTTAGGTTGCTGATGTAGCACATTCGGTCGCTGTAGTAGCGCATAGGTTAAATTTTGTAGCGCATCGCATTTAGATGTTAGCACATAAGGTAAAACAACGCATGTGTGGCTAGATGTAGTGCATTTGGTCAAGATTGTAGCGCATACAGTCATTTAGCACATAGAAGTCAAGATTTAGCGCATATGTGGACTTTGCTAGTGCCTTAAGTATTTAGCGCTTAGGTGTAATGAAATAGCACATTGATGACTTTTGATTGTGCATTTGGTTATTCAGCGCATTGAAGCCTTGTTGTGGTGCATTGGTAGAATTCTCTAGAGCATCCATGTTTTTAGCACTTTGAGAAACTGTTTTAGTGCATCTAGGGAAGAATGATATAATTTTGAGTAGACTCCTTGATTTTGATGATTGTTGATTGTGTTAGCCTTTGATTTGATGGTGTTTGGTAATGTTGATAGATTAGATGATGATTGATCTCATGATAGGTGAGATTCAATGATAGGATGATGATAATTGACCTCATGATAAGTGAGGATCAATGATAGATTGATAATTGACCTCATGATAGGTGAGGATTAATGATAGACACTCACAAGATGTGATCAAAATCTCATTAGAGCTTATTAGATTGATAGGCTGATTGATGTTGATTGATTCATAAGATTGTTGATTTGTGATATGTTATGATGATAGGAGCCTTCGATAGTCCTCATATCTCAAGAGCATTTCTTGAGGACCTGGGATTTGATTCCACATCTAGATTAGGCTGATCTAAATGTGATTAGACGATGTGGATTGACTTCTTTGATAGATATGCCCCAACATAGGATCAACAGGGGACTTCTGACAGCTTTGGCAGAGAGGTGGCATAGTGATCACAACACCTTCCACTTAGCTACTGGTGAGATGACTGTGACACCAGAGGATGTTTACCAGATTTTGAGGATTCATGTTGTTGGAGAGTTGGTTGTGTATGATTCCACTAAGCAGGGAGGTACAAATGCATTGCAAAGAGTCTTTGAGGATGATCAGATTTGTGGCTATGAGATTCCATGGTGAGAGATGGTTGATGTATATGTGACATTGCCATGTGTTCTTACTATATTTATTGGAGGATTTCTATGTCCCAACCACAGGTCAAAGGGACTCTTAATCGGTTAGGGTCATATTTTGGAGAGCATGATTATCCAGGGGACCAGATATGCATGGGGATCTTGCATGCTTGCACATTTGTACCATGATCTACATCAGGTTGTGACCTTAGAGCATCTAGTTTATTAACTAGAGTTACATTGCTATAGATATGGGTGTGGGAGCATATAGTTGTCACTCATGCCATTGCAGATAGATAGCGTCTAGTCGGTCATCCATATGTTCATAGATACACAAGTCCAATTGTCCAGCATAAGCTAGGAAAACTAGAGTATCGGATGAGGTTATTGGATGATCTCAATACAGCTACATGGAGGCCATATCTTGACTATGAGTAGTGGTCAAAGGATGACACTGAAATTCCCTATGTGTGCACAGCTAGATACCTGATTGGGGGGACTTAGTTCATGATTGAGAGATTCCTTCTTGGGAGAGTGCTGCAACAGTACAAGAAAGTACAGGGTATGCCCCAAGGAGTGGCTCTTTATGCATGGAGATGGGTGGATATACCAAAGTGGGGACCCACTTTATCATATGATGCGGCATGTCAAGAGTACCAGGGATTCCAGCCAGTGATATGGGAGTATCACCCAGAGATTATAGAGGCTGCAGTATCACAGGAGTATGGCCACTACTTATTTGTGCATCCCTTCTCATGGATATCTAGTCCAAATGAGTCGGTACCTACACTAGACAATGATGAGAGGGCACCACCACATGCACCTAGGCGAAGGAGAGATGGAGGAGATGAGGAGGAGGAGGAGGGAGAGAGCAGTGATGATGGAGAAAAAGATGGAGATGGTGGAGGTGGTAGAGATGGTGATGGGGGAGATGGTGATGGAAGTGATGGTGGTGGAGGTGGTAGGCCAGTATTATTTCTTAGAGTACCTCAGAGGAGGAGATCCTTGGTGGTTGCAGCACAGCAACATGTGTAGATTTGTTTGCCTTCACAACAGTAGCAAACATAGATAGATGCATTATAGTCATAGGTACAGGCCTTATAGAGTCATCTAGCTCAGATATAGGGTTAGATGCAGACACAGGCTGAGGCATAGGTACAGGAAAAGGCACAGGTATAGATTTCCACACTCACATCAGAGAGAGATAGCTTGAGATAGCAGTGTGAGCAGGATGATGGACTGGCAAAGAGACTGCAAAGAGTGGCTGAGGGTACTACCACAACATATATGCCTAGAGAGGTTGCACGCGTCACCAGAGAGGTGGAGTACTATAGAGGACAATATCATGAGGTAGTGCCTCCAAAGTGACAGGTTAGTTATGCTCAGTCTGCTAGTGTCCGCGATCATTCTAGGACTACCAACAAGGGTGTTACAGGGCCACCACCTTGCAAAGATCCAGGGGCAGGGTCGTCGGGTGGTGCAGCAGGAGGTACAGGGCCAACATTGTCTAAGGCTAGTACTACATAGCCATTGTGATGGTCCTTGATGTATTTGAGACATTTGATGATGTATACATTGATTACGCTGAGATATTGATTCACTGCCATTTTGATGTTGTATCTCTCCATTTTTTTGAACGTCATTGTATACTTGACATTATGATTTTGAGATTTATATGATATGCAGTGATGATTAGTGATCCATATGTTATCTATATGATCCTATGATGGATGCATTTTATTTCTATGTTATGTGTTATGTGATGTTTAAATATGATGATGCTATGGTTGATGTATGGATGCAAAGATGATATGATAATGCATAGATTATGATTCTAAATGCTTTATGGATGTTGTTTTTATGTTATTTGAGATGAATGTGATTATGCAAATGATATGTGATGCAATTTATTTTTGTATTTTCCTGATGCAAATATATGTGATGTAATGCATGAATGAATGTATGATGTAATAATGCTTTCTAATGTATGTATGATATGCAAATGATTATGCAATTGCATGAGAATGATATGCTTTTGTTAATGTCAAGTATACTCAATCTTTTAATGATAGAGATAACATCACTTTAAAATCTTGCCAGCCTTGGAAAATCCATAAATACATATGCATTTTACTAATATGGATGCAATCTAACTTAACCATTTAAATCTAAATATGCAAATCTATCATTTTATCAGTCGATTTGTTGTGCTTTTATCATCATTGAGACTTTTGAATTGTTGAAAGTGAGTAAAAACATTAATGGTATAATTAGACCATGATGACCTAAGTACTATTTTCATGATTTTTGATATTGCAAGTTAATACAAGCATCTAGGTATAATTAAACTGAGATGACCTGAGCATTGCTTGTGTAAACAGACAAGAGTTAATCATTTTCCTATGCAAATTTAGAATTTCATCAATGATACTTTGTAGAGCATGTCCCATGATAATTTGCACATTAATAATGATCAACTCACAAACAACAGATAGAAAATTCATACTCCTTCCTAGCTCCTCTAGTCCAGGACATCATTGAGCTACTCTAGAGAAATGATAACAACAATCAAGATACAACAGTTGAACATTCATGCTAAAGTGATAAAACCATGATTCAGAAAGAACATCATCTATTTAGATTTGTTTCGACTAATTTTGTTATGTGATTTGGATGGTTGATGTGTAAAGTTTGATGATTGATGTTCAATGTTAAGTTGCACTATGATCATTGTGTTTGTTGTGTTGTCTAACTAATGTTTGTTTATTGGTTTAAGCTCAAAGTTTATTGCCCCCAATGAGTTCGGTATTTTGCCCCCAATCTACGGTAAGACACGACTGCCATGCCAGGATATGTACATGAGGTTCTGCGATGATAGGCAGAATGATGGAAAAAGTGAATGATCAACACATGCTCAAATAGATTGAAAAGCTAATCTATCACAAATAGCACCTATTTCCAAGTTTTCACTACTTGTTTTTATTGCACTTTTTCATATTTTATGATTTTTTTTGTTTTTTTTTATTTTTCACTTTTTTGTATTTTTCCTTTTTTTTATTTTTTGTTGTCACCAAGATGCCTATTTACCATGTTTTCATCAAGGTAATGATTTTTTCAGGACTTTTTCTCATTTTTTTATTTTTCCAATACTTTTAACGTGCATTGGATGAACTAGGTATAGAACTTCTTGAGATGCAGACTATTGATAGGCTCATCAAATAAATCCCCTTCAGGTGTAGACAGTTGATAGGATCTAGATCTGTAGAATGATATGATGACAAAGGGACCTAGCCAGCTTGGTTCAAATTTCCCCTTCTTCTCTTGATCCTGTTGATTTCGTAGGTTCTCTTTTAAGACCAAGTCACCAACCTGAAAATCTCTTGGTTTTACTCAGTGATTATAACTCTTGGACATCCTTTGTTGATAGGCTTTCAAATGATCCACAACTTGCTAACAATGTTCATCTAATAGTTCTAACTCTAGTAGCCTAGACACCCAATAATCTTCATTTGAAATGATCCCCTTTAGTGACACACGTAGTGATGGTAGCTCAACCTCAATAGGTAAAATGGCCTCTGATCCATATACAAGAGCGTATGGTGTGGCTCTTGTTGGGGTGTAAATACTGGTTTTGTAAGCCCACAAAGCAGGGTTTAGTTGAATATGCCAGTCACGTCCAGCATTGTTGACAATTTTCTTTAAGATTTTTAAAATGGTTTTTTTGAGGCCTCTGCCTGGCCATTTCCCTTAAGGTAGTACGGTGTAGAAAATCTATGTTGGATATGAAACCTTTCACAAATTTCTTGGATGTCTTGATTCTTGGAAGGTCTACCATTGTCAGTGACAATAAACTGAGGAATGTTGTACCGACAGATGATGTAATTTAGGATAAAAGAGGCAATTTTTTTTCTTGTGATTATGGTTAGGGGAACAGCTTCAGTCCACTTTGTAAAATACTCCATGGTTGTGATGATGAATTTGTGGCCATTTGACAAAGGTGGATGAATTTTACCTACAATATCTAGTCCCCACTAACAAAAAGGCCATGTTGATGCAAACGGTTATAGCTCCTGTGTTGGTACATGTATGAGGTTGCCGTGAATTTGACATTTTTGGCATTTCTTAAAAAAATGAAAAGACTCCTCCATATTCAGCCAATAATACCCCAAATGTAGGAGTTCCTTAGTGAGAGTTATTCCACTTGAATTAGTTCCACATATACCTTCATGAACCTCACATAAAGCGGTTTCAGCTTTGTTACGTTCAAGACACCGAACGAGAGTACCATCCAAACCTCGTCAATAAAGTACATTGGCTATCAGGGTATGTTGAGTTGCTTGTCAAATAAAGTTACATTTTTGGTTTTGGGATAGATCTGGTGGTAGGATGTTCTCTTTTAGATAGGTGTATATATTCCCATAGATAGAAGATTCAGCCTCGACTAGATGGTATATGACTTGGGATTCAGGACTATCATAGGCAGGGTTAAACAGTTGTTCTACCATGAACTCATAACAAGCTCATTTTTTAGGTATTTGTAGGAGAGAAGCAATGGTTTCCATAGCATCAATAGCTTTGTTGTCCCCTCTTGGAATTTGTTCAAATTTGATCTCAACAAAGTACTTCTTGAAGTCATCAACCATTCTTTTATATGGCATCAATTTGTCATCTTTTGTCTGGTAGTCGTCATTAACCTGATTTATGATCAATTGAGAATCTCCATAGACTTGCAACTCTATGATTTTCCACTCCACAGCTATCTTGATACCAATGATCAAAGCTTCATACTCAGTTGTGTTGTTAGTACAAGGAAACATTAACCTGTAGGACTTTGGAATGGTGTGTCCTTGAGGCATGATAAATAGGATTCTTGCACCTGATCCATGTTGCGTGTAAGACCCATCAAAATATAACATCCACTATTGTGTTGACACTGTAAGGACACTTTTGTCTAGAAACTCAATGTTCATGGGATGATCATCTTGTAGTGGTTCTTCGGCTAGCTGATCGGCTATTGCTTGGCCCTTGATTTCTTTCTTGTCCATATATTGAATGTCAAAGTCGCTCAATATCATTACCCACTTGGCTAGTCTTCCTATCAAGGCAACTTTGCTGAGTAGATACTTCAATGGATCAATTTTTGCTGAGTTTGGTGGTATATATGGGTTAACATGTAGTGTCTTAGTTGTTGAGTAGTAAATACTACCGCCAAAAAATATTTTTCAATAAATGTGTAGTTGATTTCGTAGCCATTCAAGGTTCTGGTCTTCACTGTTTCAACTATGCTAATGTTGATGGATTGTGTGGGTTCAACCAGTACTAAAGATATCTCATAATAGTGCTTGTGAAGAGTGTCAAATATCCCATATTTTGGTGCCTCAAAGAGGTTTTCACCATTAGATGCGCTCTTTATTTTTACATTTTCTTGATCTAATACTACCATTAAATGGTTTTCACCATTAGATCAATTTTTTATATTCATTATTTTGTAGCTGAAAGATTTGGCACTCCCCTTATCTGAAGCTTTGTTCTGAGATTCACTGGTCGAACATGTTTCAATATTATCAGCGCAAAGGAAGTTCACAGTGGCATCATTGTTTGGAAAGATGGGAATATCTTTGGTATAACACCCAAAGATACCTCTATTGTTGCTATGTAGAGTAATAGTGGTTTTCCTTCAATTGGTGGTACCAGTATGGGTGGTGGCATCAGATACTACTTCAGTTGATTAAAATTTGCTTCACATTTTGCATCCCATTTGAATGAAACATTCTTGTGTAGTAAGTGATTAAAAGGATGAGTTTTATCTGCCAGTTGTGCGATGAACCTTCTAATAGATTGGAATCGTCCTCGTAAAGATCTAAGATGGCTGATATTTTTGGGAGGAGGCATCTCCTTGATGGCTTTGACTTTCACATGTTCCACGTCAATGCCTTTAGCTGACACTATATATCCTAAAAGTTTAGCTGATGTTACGCCAAATACACATTTCTTGGCGTTTAACCGTACATTGAATTTCTCCAACTTGGTGAAAATTTTGTCTAGTATTTCTAGATGTCCCTCCCTAGTGAATGATTTGGCTAACAATTTATCTACGTAATCCTCCATAAAGGTGTGCATCATGTCATGAAAGATAGTGGTCATCACACATTGATCAGTAGCCCCAGCATTCTTCATCCTGAAAGGCATTACGTTCCAACAGAATGTGCACCATGGGCATGTGAAATCAATTTTCTCTTGATCTTCTAGTGCTATTTTTATCTAATTGTAACCTAAAAATCTATCCATAAGTGAGCATTGCATGGCCTGCTGTCAAATCCATGATAATGTCAATGTTAGGCAAAGGAAAGTCATCTTTCAAACAAGCCCTATTAAGATCTCTGAAATCTAGACATATCCTGATGTTGTTATCTAGTTTTGAAATTGGGAAAATGTTTGAGATCCATTTAGCATAATCAATTAGATGGATAAATGATGCATCCAATAGTTTCTTCAATTCAAATTTCACTAACAAGGCGATATGTGGATGCATTTTTTGCAATTTTTCTTGACTGGCTTCACTCCAGGTGGTAGTGATAAATGGTGTATGATAAGATCTAGATCTATGCCTGACATGTCAGCGTAGGACTAAGCAAAGTTAACGTGTCTCTCCTCAAAGAATTTGGTGAAGCTTGGTTTTTCTTCCTCTGTCCTTGATGCTTCTAGATGTAGGGTCTTCATTGTTTCAACTGTGCTAATGTTGATGGATTGTGTGGGTTCAACCAGTACTAAAGATATCTCATAATATTGCTTATGAAGAGTGTCAAATATCCCATCTTTCGGTGCCTCAAAGAGGTTTTCACCATTAGATGTACTCTTTATTTTTACATTTTCTTGATCTAATACTACCATTAAATGGTTTTCACCATTAGATAAATTTTTGATATTCATTGTTTTGTAGCTGAAAGATTTGGCACTCCCCTTATCTGAAGCTTTGTTATGAGATTCACTGGTCGAACATGTTTCAAGATTATCAGAGCAAAGGAAGTTCACAATGGCATCATTGTTTGGAAAGATGGGAATATCTATTGGCTTTCAGTTGTTTATGTTATTTTTTCCTTGATGCCATAACTGTTTTACGAGGTTCATGACATCACTGGCTCTATTCTTTGGATTCTTAGTCTAATGAATGCATGATATGCAAATTCACATGGTTGGTAATATGCAGATTCACATGGTTGGTAATATGCAGATGACAAGATACTGATGACATCATATGCAGTTCTAGTTTCTGGTTGTTACATGATACAAGTTGATGCTGAAATCTTATCACTTTGACAAGATCTTGATACATATTGATGTTGACTCTTTTATTATTGTGGCAAGGCAATACTATTGTCTAAAACATTCAAATTGGTTCAAAATAAAGAGTGTTTGCTATTGGTATCTTATGTGGTAATGAGATCCTTGGTTTACCATGTGGTTTATAATGCATAAGTTGTGGCATTGCTATTTCCATCAGCATGACATATTGTCTTGACAATTCTTATGAGAAGTTGGTTGACTCTTGTGGCTTTTCCATTGGTACATGGTATGGTTCATTGTTTATATATTGCATTGCTAGCAATTACATGAAAAAGGTATCGGGCATTATGGCTATTGACTTACATTGTTTTAAAATTTCAAGGTCATCGGCATTCTATGAATCTTGATTGATTACAAAGGAAGATGACTTTATTTCAAGTCACATGGCAATGACCAAGGAATATGCAAACTTTTGAGTGGTATCGGGTATCAACGGCCATCATTAACATTGGATTAATGATTTTTTGTCTTATCATAATGGTGTCAGCATTTTGAGCAAAGGATATTCCTTACAGAATATGCAATGGACTTCAAAGGATTATCAATTACCTTTGAGTTTGGTTTGAGGTGATTTTGTTGTTTGTAAAATTCATTTCATTACGCTTGATTAGGGTTTGTAACCCTAGCCATCATGGTTTTCAGTAATCTACAAATTCTTTGATTTCTTTAGGTGACATACTATGAATTTGAAGCTCATTGTATGAGCTTAGATGACATATGGAGTGTTTTGAGCTTGAGAAACTGTGTAAGTGCGGGTGTTTGGACAAAGAATCTACAATGGAAATTGGCTTTACTCAGCTAGATGGTTATCAAGTTTTGAGACTTGTCTTTTAGTTTGTTTTTCCATCAAAAGCAGGTATTATTTATGTTGGAAATTTTTTCTTGAAGCAAATAAGTAAAGGCAGTTAATGTTGTTTATTAACTCTGATAACTGAATTGTTGAAGGGTTTTTGGCTAAAAAAATTTGACTCAATTGAATAATTTTACTGTGGTGTTTTTTTTTGTAAGGATTATTTAGGGTTTTTTCATTTAACCCTAACCAAAGTTGGTTTTTATAGTTACAAAACTGTATGCAGAGATTTTGTGCCTATTTAGAAGAGGGTTTTTGGTATTACTCGAATTTGATGAAAAAAAGAGAAATGTTGTGAGACATCAAGCTTTATTCTTACAATGACATGAAATTGTCTTACATTGAAAATCCTTTTGAATCTCAAATATTTTTATAAAAGAAGATGTTGTCAATCATATACAGCATTCTTCTTCAGTGTGCTTATTAAAATATCTATATACATAGTCTTCTATTGAAATTCTAGAGTTGCAAAATCTGCATTTCTAGGGCTCTTATAGAATATTGTAATTGTGTTATATTGTAATGGAGTTGATGCTCTAAATTAGTGAGGGGTTGGTGCTCTAAATTAGTGAGTTCTCCTTGGAGTGGGTGCTCCTAAATTGTGTAGAGTTGGTGCTCTATCTGAATAAAGAAAGATTTTTCGAGTGGTTTTTTATTCCCCTAGAGGGTTTTTGCACTCGGGAATAAATTCTATGTTATGTGGTGATTTTATGTGTGTGATATTTTTCATATCAGTCTAATTTTAATATGTTGTCAAATGCATAATTATGAATCTTTCATATATGTCATTGCTATGCCACATTTCATATCAATCTTTTATATTTGTCAATGCACATTTCATGCATAAAAGGTTCTAGTATTAATGTGAGCTCTGATACATGTGAAAATGTTAAGTTCATCCTATAATTAATGTTTCATGTTTAATTCATGGTTCATGCAAATATAATATTGTTCATGCATAAGTCAAATTTGTTCTTTGAACTGTCATTTGGTGTTTTGATTTAAAAGTCAAGTTCACTTCACATATCTATCAGTTGTTCTCTTGGTTTAAAAGAAAATTCAAATTCTTGTTTTGAGAAAGTTTGTGACTTTCATAAATCACTGATTCACCTCCCCCCTCTCAGTGATTTCAATCTTCCAACAATATCAAGCTACTCAATTTGGTCCCAGTCAATCGGTTCAAGGTGTATCAATGGCAAGGAATCATCAGATTGGTTAAGGTCAAAAGGAGTAAGTGTCATGATGGCAACATCGTCAAAGTGTTCAATAGCAATATTGAGGTCTATGATATTACTCTCTTTCGAAGGATCTATCTTGCTCGAAGTATGGTCATCTTCGCTAGAGTCATCGATATGTTGTGATCCAAATTCAAGTGGTCTAGACCCTAAACTTTGTCCCTCCATACGTGTTGGTGCATACCTTTGTATCACATCAATTTCCTTGTCTTGATAAGATTCTTCAGAGAGAGAGTCCCATTCATATTCATTGGAATCCATTTCAGAACTATCTCGCAATTGGAGGATTCTCTCTCTGTAAATAGTGATTTTGGTTTGCCCCTCACAATGCTTTACTCCTCCTAGGATTTTTCACCTAAAAGGAGAAAGGGGATTGCATGGGGGACCAAAATGCAAGGGTTTACACTCAAAACTATGTTAATGAAATGTATTATTCCTAATTAATATGTACAAATGCATTAATCTGAAAATGAAATGATTTTATGGTGCTAAATCTATGAAATGCAAAGTGTTGGAAAACACAATGTGATATGTAGAAAAGTTAAACAAATGCAATAAACAATCAAATGAAGATGTAAAATAGGAACTATGCACCTTGAACTAAAGATTAATAGATTGGAGATTGCAAGAGTCACTGAAATTCTAGAAATTTTAACTTTTTAGGCAACCGGGACACTTAGGCCAGTCTAGGAAACTTAGTCCTAGAATAGGGAATCTACCTAGAAATCCATTTCTGTCAAAAGGGTGCCTGAAAATGTAGAAATTTTTGAAAAGTAGTGCAGTGTGACTAAGTTGCCCCTATGGGTGACTTAGTCCACTTAGTATTTTCTGCAAATCTGATAGTGGAAACAGAAGCCCATACCCTGCACTCTACTCCTTAATGGAAATCCAAATCTCAGTCTTTGAAAAACCCTGCAAAACTAAAGATAAATTTGTTTCTAATGGGGGTTTTTCCTTATTCAAACCCCTACTTGGTATTTAAACTTTGTAGAGAATAAAATCTGCATAAACCCTAGCCTCAATTGTGTCTAAGACTAGGAAAGTATGAAGTATGTCAAAAACCCTATTCTATTGTGCAAGAATAAGAGATGCAAATGAGATTTGAATGATTCAAGATCTCAACCCTAGAAATCTTACAACACATCAAAAATGGAATAGAATAACATGCAAATAGAATTTAAATGAAATATAAACCTTAATCTAAAGATAGAGTGAAAATGGAAGATGGAATCACTTTGAAAACAAGTCTTTAGGTGTGATTTGATGGCTAGTTGCATCTCCTCGACCTAGATTTCTCCATGATTCACCATAGTCATCCATCAACCACTCTTTGCAATGTTGAAATTTGATCTAAAAAGTGAGCTTCAAGCCCTACAAAAACCCTAGTTTGTTGCCCTAAAACTTCAACTTTGCTAATAAAACTTGTTGTAGAAGACTTGACTTTAGAATTTGCTTTTGTAAAATGACTAAAAGATGTGAAAAATGACTTAAAATGTGTATTTATAAGTATCAACACCTAATTTTTTCATTATTTAGACCTAAGAGGCTAACATCCATTGAAAAATTAATTTGAATTAATGAAATTCCTACTCAAAAGTGGAAAATACCCCGAAAGGGACTAAGTCGCCACCTTGGGCAACTTAGTCCCACCAAGAATATTTTTGTTGGGTTTCAAAAAAATTTAAGTGGCTTTAATGATATTTTTCAAGATTTAAGTGGTTTCATGGGTGAATTAGACCTCAAAATCCAAAATTATGAATATTAGGAGCCTATAAATGCAATTTTAAGAGGTGATTGATGGAAGGTGCCTGAAGCAGGACTTAGTTTTACCGCAAAATTGTCTCTTTTTTGAAGAGTATACAATTTTTGGCAATACATTAAGCCCCCACTTTAGCACCCATATGACTCTATGTGCATATGCAAGCTAAAGTATTCTAAATGGTGCACTTTATTACATAAAAGGAAACCTATCCAAAGGCAAAAGAGAATGGAAGCCCTAGTGGGGAAAGTTATTTGCAAACCACAACATT